>RJWT010046583.1:0-11437 GCA_004365215.1 Cuniculus paca | reverse complement strand
ACCAGCATCACCATCACCATTAGCATCACCATCAGCACAGCATCACTGTCGGCATCAGTATTGACATCAACATTGGCATCACCATCAGCACAGCATCACCATCAGCATCACCATCAGCATCAGCATCACCATCAGCACAGCATCTCCATCAGCATCAGCATTACCATCAGCATCACCATCAGCATCAGTGTCACCATTAGCATTGGCATCACCATCAGCACAGCATCACCATCGGCATCAGCATCGCCATCAACATCGGCATCACCATCAGCATCAGTGACATCAGCATCAGCATCAGCATCCCTGTCTGCCACCATTGTTTTCTTCTGCTTGAGCATTACTTGAAGGATGTCAGAAAACCAGCCTACTACATTGACTCCTAATGGTTTATAAAGTAGCTCCAAGGTCAACAAAAGTTCATTTCTCAAAGTTTTGTATAAACAACAACATTTTGTAAATATACAACTTTGTGTATATTTTCTCAGCGTTTTTTCAGATGAGAGGTCATCTGAAAGGATAGCATTGCATCATTTGGTAGTACTTGAATTCTTGGGGGAAGTGCTCATATTCTTAAAGAAACATGTTATCTTTGTCTCCTCAAATATAGTTGTCCTTTAATAACTGCTAAGTGAAATCAAATCATTTAGGCTTCCCTGGATCTGAGCTGAACTCTTCTTTTCCAGTTTATATCCAATCACTTTCCCAATTTAACCCTCTTCCTCTGTGTATTGTACATCCCAATTAGAATTCTGGGATTGTAATTTATTTTCTAAAATACACATTTTTTCTTTCACATATAAAAGTGTTCTCCAATAATCTACTTTCACTAACACATGTTAGGTGGTGGTAAACACCACCAGAGAAAATAAAACCAGGGAGGGCTAAGGAAAGTGAAGGGCTGTGGTTTTACTTAGGATGATGAGGGGAAAACTTCAAATAAGTGGCATTTGACACTTGAGAGAGAATGAGCCGTGTGGTTATTTGTGAGAAGAACACACCAGGCAGGATGTGTGCACACTGGGAAGATGCTGAGGCCACAGCAGCCACATCTTCTGCAGGGTGGGGTGCAGCCACACAAGGAGGATGTGAGGACCTGAGGTTGGAGCGAGGAGGTAAACAGAAGTACAGGCAGCAAGGATTGAAAGACATGGTGCAGGATCAGCCTTTGCCCTGCATGAAGAGCTTCAAGCAGAAGACTAACATAAGCTGACTCTCGGGCTTACAAGGTCGTTCAAGCCACTGTCCTGGAAACTGACTTACGAGGAACTGAGTGGGAGGCAGGAAACTGTGGCTTCCAAGTGGGGGCCAAGGGTGACATAGAGCAATGAGAAACTCAGATTCTGTACTGGTTTTGAAGCTAATTGAAAAAGTATTCTATCACACTGCGTCTGACCGAAAAGGAGTGAAACGTGAGGGCTTGGCTCAGATGACTAGAAAGACAATTGCCACCCGGACAATGAGGCCATGAGAGGTAGGAAGGGAAATATCTGGAGCTCAGGCTTGCATGTTACATTTGAGATGCACAGTATGCACTCCTCCACATGAAAGGCAGAGCAGGAAGTCACAGTGAAAATCTGCCATTCAGCATTGCTATCAGGCTCCTGATCTGCACTTGCAAGACGCAACTCCGTGAAGGAGAGCCAACACCATGAGCTGACGTGTGCACCTAAGGAATGAGTGTGGAGATGAAGAAAATGGTGTTGACCTGAAGCAAACTCTACTGAGTGATCGGTGAGATGAGGAATGGTCTGTCCCTGCTGGCCTGAACAGCATGGAAGTCATCAATAGCTTTGCCAGACAGTTTGGATGGAGTAGTAGAGTCTCAGTCTCATTTTAGTAGGTTGAAAGCGAGACAGGAAGACTCAGTCCAGAGAGGAAAATACAGTCTTTTTTTAGAAATTTTTCAATAAATGAATGGAATATGATGAGATTTGAGATAAGAAGAAATATATTGATTTATTTTGTTTTTTTTTTAAAATGAAAACATAGTGCATTTGCATGCTAAATTGGGGTTACTCATAATGGAGGTAAAAATTGATGAAGCAGGAGGAGGAGGAACAAAATAAGTGAAGTGTCTTCAAGAGAAGAAGAAAGAGGGATTTTGTAAATAAGTAAAAAGTTTGGCCATGGCTAAGATCACTGCTTTCAATTCATAGTAATGAGGAAGTAAACAGAGCTCAGGATATGCAATTGAGGTGTGGAGGTGTGTGTGTGTGCGTGTGTGTGTGCCACTTTTTCCTCAATGGGACAAAATATCTAACACACACAAAGGAGGAGAGGTTTATCTTGGCTCACAACTGTAGTCTGTGGTCATCTGGCTCCCAGGCAGAAATAGGAGGGGAGAGGGGTCTGGGGAACAGAAGCATTCGACTTGTGGAAGCCAGCAAGCAGAGAGAGAAGAAAGGAACTGGGGAGGAGGGAAACCCTGCTACTCACTCCCCACTGCTCGCCTCCAGCCAGGCTCCCTCCTAACAAGTCAGCTGTCCATCTCATGATCAACAGATGAATCACTGGGAAGCATCACACAGTCACCTTCCAAAAGTTCCACCTTTGAACCATAAGAATTTGCGGGGATATTTTAGATCTAAACCATAATGATGTGGCGGCTCCTACTGTATGTGGACAATATCTTCTATGTTTTCTCAGTGTAAGGGCAAACATTCCACATGAGCTAGTGGAAATTTGAGGCTCTGAGAGTGTGTAGTGTATATGCAAAAAGAAGGGGGAGAAAATGAATCAGAGAAATGTAATCAATGCTGGGTAGGATTCATGGTCCGTATGAAACGAGCACTGATGAATTTAGAGTGAGATCAGCCAGTGTGGCTTTGCATCCTGCCCACTTGAACTGAGCTGCTAGATTTTGGTACAGGGTAAGGGGGGAATTTTGTTTTAATGTCATTTTGGTTTTGTCAAAAATATAAAAAGGAGATGAGAGGGGGTGAAGAAATAGGAAGTGGATGAATGTGATTAGTGATGGAATTAAACTGAGATCTTAGGATGGGGAAGGAATGAAGGACAGGGTGGGGACGATAAGGACACTTACAGCTAGAGCACAAGGAAAGAGGGACTCTGCTGTTGTGGCATCACAGGACAGCATGATATACAACATTTGGAGGTGGAGGAAGAGTAAGATGCTAGACACGAAAATGGTAAAGAGGTTGCCATCACTAAAGTAATGACATTTAAGGAGTGACCATGGCACAAGCAACTGCAAGCAGGGAAGCTTATTGGAGGAGAGAAGTTCCAGGGACGTACGCCTGGAGTACTGGAATGACCACCTTGCAAATATTCATCACTAGGAATTTTGACAGCAAAGCTGCAGAAGACAAGGACAGTGACCAGCAGCAAAGCAGTAAGGGGGAGTGACCAAGGCCCTACATTTAGTGTGCAGCATGGCTTAGTGTTGACAAAGCCTGATAGCATGAAGTTGAAAGTTGAGGGTTTATAGAAAAGCAAAAATGCTGTGGAGCATGTTATAATGAAAATCAGAGAGGGTATCCCCAGCTGCAGAGCAAAGGGTACAAGGCAGGGTGGAAAAGTGCCTCTTAAAAGGATGCTGGAGAAAGAAATGTCTTCAGGGAAACTGGAGTTTCCAATGAAGGAAACATGGGAAGACCTCTTCCAGAGAGGAGGTGGCACAGATAGCAAAGGGACTGGGTTGCTCCAGGATGTGCAGAAGCAGGGCTTCGGGAACTGGGGGAGACGGATGGGAGCTCAGCATGACACACAGACCAAGCAGGTGGCTGATTCCCCATGGGCAACTGAAAGACTAATAGGATCTGGCTGGCTTATATTCCCTGTAGGATAATTCTTGACATTTTGCAATAATTTACACGAATAGTTACTAAATCCTGAAAATGGGTTTTGCCTGAGCCTTCCACTTTTATTTTAGTTTTTAAAAGGATCTGAAAGCAACCATGTGACAAATGTACCCCTCTGGTAGGGCACCTGGCTGACAACTGTGGCTATGAACGTGTGAGTGAGATTGCATGTAGGAAATCTCTGCACCTTCTGGCGAATTTTGCTGTAAATCTAAAACTTCTCTAAAGAATAAGGTCTACTAAAAGTAAAAAGATCTTGAGTCCCAGAGATAAAGGCAGTGCCCTGCTTGACCTTTTCAATTTGTAATTGAATGGAATCGTGCGTCTTTTATGGAAACTTTCTCCTGCCACCATTCACAAAACCATCATAATTCTCTGGCATAAGAGTCTCATGGAAATGAATTTGTCCTCCCTCATTACACGGACCCATGCTTCTAGTGTAGTTATCTGGGTCATACTTTTACATGAGATATAATAAACTTTTTGAGGAGACTGTGCTTATTCTATTTCTGAAACTCCCATAGCATTCGACCCAGTGCCATATGAGTTCTACTGAGAGAGATGCATTTAGCTGATGTGAGCAGGCACCATAGACAAGAGCATGTGCATTTTCATGTGGAAAGGATAGAGGCAAATAAATGCGCTGCAGATCAAGAAGATGAACGGGTAGAAAACCATGGAGACCACATAGACAGGGCAGGGTAATAAACAGTGTGTCCCTCAAAACTGGAGAGTAGACTGAGCTGTGATGCAAAGGAATAGGCTAAAATATTAGGGTAAGTATGTCACAAAAGTCACTTTACCTATTTCTCTAGAAAAATAAACTTAACCTCAACCAATAGACCTACAAAGTCAAGTCATTTACACTGGTTGAAGCTCACCTGAGGCTGATTTAACAATCCATGATGCTCTGAACTTATGTAGCTCCTCCCGCATCATAGAAATAATTCTTTAGAAAATAGCATACAATCTTCACAGTCATTACTAGTTAAAACAACTCTACACACGCAAGCAAATTACATAATTCACCACTGATCTTTATGGGTCTGTTTTGTCTTCCATCAAATATGTGACTATAAAACAAAATCTAAAGTATGTTAGAGTCAACTACTTGAAAGCAAACATCTCTGTAATCCTTTACTAGTTAACTAGTTTTTTTTTTTAAAGTGGATGTTTAAACTAGTAATGATGTGAGAAGATTGCATGCTATTTTCTGAAAAATTTTTTGCCATGATGTGCAAGGAGCTACATAAATTCAAAAAAGAAAAATAAGATTTCCTGGAGCAGCTGCTTGCCCCCCATTCACCTTTCGTCACGTAAAACTCAGAAGCATGAAGCTGGGCAGGGAGGTCGGAGGGAAGATCTGCAACGCTAAGATCCCCTTTCTTCCTTTACCTTTTCCTTTCCATATCAGTGCACCTGCGGCGTATCTCCCAGTCAAAGAAAAGCTAGCCAAGGTCAGATTTTAATCAATGAGAAGATGGTGGAGGCCAGGCAGAGCTTCCAAGATGAATATGTTACCATACAAAAGGCTCTTTCTGCCTACAGCATAGGAAGATTTCTTCTCTATTTCCTCAGTGACATGAAAATTGGAACTATGTTTCTTAAAGAAAGGAACAAAAGAGACTAAAGTTTAATTATACAGTTTTATTTCCCTTGCAGCTGAGTCCCTTTGCTGGTGAGCCTGGTAAAGTTCCTGGCAGTCTTTGACCCTCCTTCCCATGCAGCCCTGTGCAAACTGGTAATTATTGTCAATTACAGGCCACTGACTGTGTGAAAGACACATTTTTTTCCTTTCCCAGAGGCCTATGAATTAACTTTATCGTTGAACTATAACTCTTCAGTTTCTGCAGCTAAAGCTACTGAGAAGCTCAGGACACATGGTTGTCTTTAATGTTGCAGTGAGTTGCTAAGAACTGTGATGTTTCCAAGTTCAACCTTGTAATAGGAGGTTTTTTTTTTTCAATAATAGGCAGGCCAATTTCTACATGTTCTTGGGCATCAAGAGCGTGCAAAGTCCTTTCTGAACTTTCCTTGACAGGGATAACTGTAAGAGCAGATAGACCTTCATGTACGAAGTTAGTGTATTCAAATACTTAAATCTCTTAATAAGCTTTTAAAGTAGGTACTGATAATCATCTTCTTGATATCAGAAGACACTGAAGAAAGAGTATGTACTCAAGGTTACCCCGTTCGGAAGTGCTGGCTCAAGGAACTGTACTCCAGCGCTCCAGCCTGGAATTCATTCTCTTAACCAACGTGCTATCCTGCATGGGATCTTTACGGAACTATAAAACATTCACGGGAAAAGGGCCACAGTAAAAAGAAGCAAAAGCAGGTGGAGACGGCACTTACTATCCTACTGAACAGCCCATGGGGATCAATAAATTCTTACTGACTGCCTCTTCTCTCACTTAGTTTTAAGAAGAATGTGACTTTCCGCCAAGGATGTTGTGATTTATCAGACTCCCATCCCCTGACCAGTGCAGTGTGGTGGGAAAATGGTGAGCGGTGCAGAGCCCGAGGCTCAGTTCTAGGCGCCTCAGGTTCTGTCCTCAGTGGCTCTGTGGCCTGAGCGGCACGAAGCAGAAGCCAGTGCTCTGGTTGAGGCGTGAAGCAAAGAGCCCCGAAAAGGCATTTGGCCACAATCTTGCAATTTGCTGGGGTCAGCTCTAGTCTGTGTTTGATAGGAAAGAGCGGTCTCGTGAATAGTTAAGGATATGTAGGGCCTCCCAAGTCCACAGAAGCTTATACCTGTTCCACGTGAAACCTGCCTCTTAATTTGCAGAACCAAGTGTGGAATGAAAATGCAAGGCACGTTGCTGAACAGGGACGAAGATTTCCAGGCAGAGGGAGGAGGCTCGGTGAAGCACAGGGCCCCTCTGAGCTCCAAGCCTGGCCCAGGTCGTGCCCCGTGACCACCCCGCTCCATGGATGAGCTCCTGCTCACCTGGAGTACTGGACCCACCACACTCCCTCCACTAAGGCAAAAAAACATTTTTTTTTTCTGAGATCCTGTCTATTCCTACATTTCAATAACACAGACAGATCCTTCTCCCCATGAAATCGATGTCTACAAGAATTGAGATCAGAGAGACGTGTTCTTCATCCCTTCTGAGACTCCCCCTCACCAACCTAGCCTAATTATCCAGACACAGAGCCTAGATGGACGGGCAGCCCACGGCTTCCCTAGGCTCACTCCCACTGTCCGCGTCCGCATGTCGAGAGAGGACAGTCCAACCCTCCCCCCGCTTCCTCACCGCCTTGCTTTTCTCTGTGACCTCATATAAATCTGTTTTCCAAACAGTTATGGAAAACCTGGCCTCGTGATTATTCCTTTGCTCACAAAAGACTGAAGGATTAAGATAGCTTTATCAGTGATCTTTCAATCTTGCACTCTGCCAGAAATAAACTCTGCAAAGGTCCCTTCTGGAAATACATTTTAAAATGTAGAAAATTGTGTGATCATTTACTGTAGCTTCATTTTAATCTTTTCTCTGATTTTTTACTATAAAAGGACAGCTTTCCCAAGCTTTCTTACTTGGGGTGATTTTCTTAGTCACTTTTCTTTTTTCTTCTTATTTTCTTTTCTTTTTTTTTTTTTTATTTCCTTTGACAACTCTTCTGTAGAAAAGTTTATCTTTTGTTAGCTTTTAGGCTTCGAGGCCTCATGCACTGTCAGAACCCTTTGGGGCCTGCTGAACTTTTGTTCCAGCGGTGCTGCTCTCTCCTGAACCCTTATCCCTACCATTTCTTTGAAGGCTGCCCCAGCTCAGCATCTGAAGGTTACGGGCTCATAGAACCTTTGAATCACACAGCAAAACGTATAACCGGTGGTATTACTATTCCAGTCTCATATTTATGGGTTTAATTAGCTGGGTTAGATGTATAGCAGAGAAACTTTGGCCATAAAGGAGAATTTGTTGATAATTATTTAAACTCTTTTTAGTAACATACCTGAATATTCTCATTACTAAATAATTAAATATGCTACTAGTAGAATAATTTTAAAACCCAACTTTCATTATTTGTACAGATATGCATTAAGAATAAAGTATATATGAGTATTATATTATATATTTCTGTACAACATTACTGCTGATTTATATTGAAGAACTAAGTATCAATAGCATATTGATATCTTCCTTAATAAAAGATTGCTACTTGGATAAGAAAATTCATTTAAAAATCACATTAAAATCACTCTCAGAAATGTTATTGTATATATTGTGCAGAACTTAAATGTTATTTTAATTAAATAAATTAATAACATAGATTAAACTTTTATGTTATTACCCTGAGTGCAGCACTAGCATTTGAAGCTTATTGACAGGGAAATACACCAAAGTGGAAAGATCTGAAGGGTTCATTTTCTTTGTTACTCTCCAACTAATTGCTGTAAAATAAACTGCATGCTTTTGCCAGCTGAAACTCTCACGGAAGAGTAAGCAATCCAAGCTCCAATCTCTTGATGTGGTCACATATCTTTTGCCAACTCTCTTTTTAATGTTCTGCAAACAAACATTTATGCCAATTAAGCAAAATAAATAAGAGAGGAGTGTGCCGTGACCTAGTGCCATTTTCTCATTAATTCTAGGAAACGACTCTGGGCTTCTTCCCAGGAGTCTCCCAGGGGTGAGGTGGCATCTCCTCCCCGATGACTCAGGGAAAAGTGCAGGTTCACTTTCATCTTGGGCTCCAGGCTCTGTGAATGGAGACCACACCCAGCCGTGCCCTTGGAGGCAGGAGATGCCTTTCTTCATAATGTCATCCATTAGAGGAAGCTTGGCGGAAAGGTCAGCTATCCCCAGTGTGAAGAAAATGCTGACAATTCATCAGAACCACTTCTTTCTTCTTAGAACTATATTTCTTTTAAGGTTTGTTGCGATAATTTCCCAAGAAATAGATTTGAAATACCAAATAAAAGGCTAAAGGTTATGCTCACAACCCAATGGCTTGTATTCAAATATATTTCACTGGCAATTAAAGTAGCTTTGAAGTACAGTGGAGAAAACCATTGAACAAGGTAGAGATGAATGTTCTCTGCCCATTCAGGCTGAATCAATCCAAATACAAGCCAGAAAAAGAGAAAAAAGAAAAATGCTTAAAAGGTGAATTAAAGAAAATACAATGGAAGAACTATTTTCCAAGATGTGATCAGAATAAGAACCAATCCGATGCCGCGAAGCACAGTGACTAAGAACAACGTGAGGACCTCGAGGTTTGTGATGGTAAGAGGATAGGATAGGAGAACCAGAACCCAAAACAGTTCTGGCAATGGAAGTTGGGCTGGGTACTGTTCTGAGTCGTGAAGTGGGTTTTCAAGAGATTTATGAAATCTACAAACAGGACGGAGAGGCCAAGAATAAAGGGTTTAAGACACCTTATTAAGCTTCTCTCAAGGCAGTTTTAGAGCAGCACACTTGGGAGACCTGCAAGCTGGCAGGGCCTGTGGGAGGCATCCGCCTCCAGGTCTAGGGTAGGATTTGAGGCATCAGAAATTGAGGAGGGGTGGGGGTGGGGTCTATGGCTGATGGTGCTCCACCCAGTCAACTGTGAGTCTCACTCTTCTTTGCAGGAAGGGGAGATTTGAGCTTATGGGTCTGATCAGAACCAACATGGCGCCCAAGGCTCATGAAAGTAATCAAAACCACAATGCAGATGGATGCCAGAGAGGTCTAATTGGGCCACCAGGGCCAACCGCACTTGAACCTGAGGCTTGGATCCCAAGGAGTGACTGTGCGGGATCAAAAGTAGGAGGGGAGTGTGCAAGGGGGCATGAGTTGCTCTTCTCAGGAAGCTTGGAGACCAAACTCAGCAGTCTGCACCAGGGCCTTTCTTAGTCTTCTCCTTGGCTCTGCTGTGGTCTCACAGCTCCAGCTCCTTTCTAGCTAGCACGTACTCTATCAGTGGTACCTTTGGGTCCTCACTCCCAGCACTTGGACCCTCAGGAGAGGAATGCAACCCCTGGTGCGCCATGACTTGGGGGAGAATAAGGGCCCGTGCACTCTTTCTTCTTTCTTTCTGGATTTTGTCATGGTTCCTCCCATTGAACATACCTCAGGAGAGGCAAAAGAGAGCCCCGTAGCAGGCCCTGCACCTTCCAGCCACGCGGAGGGCACTGAAGACCGAACTGTGGCAGAGCGAAGCGAAACCAGTATTTCCACACACATACTTTTTTCCTCAGCATTTTTGACAGCTTTTAAAATGAAGTGTAGAAAAAGAGGTCTGCCAAGAAAACAGTTTGAAGGAAAAAAGATTTTCAACAGAAACATACATTGAGCTTAAGCTGTTCCTTGTATTTAAATGAAATCATGATGGTAATAATCACATTATCTTTTTTCCCCTTACAAAGCTGACACTGAGACATTCTTTGACAATTATAAATGCTACCATCCTTGTTTCATCCCTCTGGCATACTAATTATGTATTCTTGCTTCTTAGAAATATTGACAGAAGCCATCCCCCTAACAAAGAAAGCCTTCAACTTTGATTCACTCTTAATTCCTAGCTATAATACTTGAAAATGATCAGTGCAACTGATGATATTATTTGTCTTTGTATCCTCAAGTGCCACAGCGATGAAAATAGAAAACACCTGCAAAGATCTTTCTGAAGGACATTCCCATGTTAGAGATCTAAACCTAAGAAATGCACTGAATTCCTCTCAGGTACTTCAAGAAGAGCATCTCGCCTTTCTGAACTTTCAGTACATTTATTGCTTTCCACAGGGCATGATATTGTGGTGTAGAAGATAGGAACTTAGTGCATAGTTCCTTTTTTTTACATTAGTTAACATTAAGATAAAAATCAAAATAACTGAGTAATCAATATAATACAAAATAAAATAAGCTCTACAGAGGAAACAAAGCTTACTTTTGCAATTTTTTTTTGTCTTTTTGAGACAGGGTCTCACTATGCCATTCAGGCTGGCCTTGAGCTCACTTTGTAGCCCAGGCTGGTCTCGAACTCACAAGGATCCTCCTGCCTCAGCCTCCCAAGTGCTGGGATTACAGGTGTGCGCCACCATGCCCGGCTACTTTTGCAATTCTTCCATGTCTTACCATCTTTTTAAATGATGCTAATTTAATATGCATCCTTCTGAAAAAAGATCATATCAACACATTCCATGGCCTGAGGAGGAGGCATCTCCAGCTACAAAGAGTAAACTCAAATTGCCAACCCACTGATAATGCACTGATAAGTCAGCTCTGGGCTTACTAAGCAGGATAGGGAAAGCAACAACATTTAAAGAGACAGAAGTCCAACATTCTTTTTCCCTGAAATTGAACTGATACTGACATTACTAATGCCAATTTAAGATTACCTGTGGTAATTTCTATAATGATCGTTATCTTACGTAGAATATATCTGCTTGTGTGAATCAACAAAAGTTATACGTCTTTTATTTCTACCCGGTGTACTGATAAATCTAGAATAGCTTTAAAATGAGTGCATTTTTTTTCAAAAATGTGTTTCCAGTATGTGGTACAATACAGACACAAATCATCATTGAATTTTAGCTTTTTATTTATACAATAGCAGCATTGACTCTTTTATGGTGCAGCTCCAAAATCAAGCTAATAAACAGCTAAGTATCCCCCAAACTAAGTTGT
>RJWT010046582.1:0-11439 GCA_004365215.1 Cuniculus paca | reverse complement strand
AGGGCATCTTTTATTATATAAAATAAACTTAAGACTGAATCCAAATTATATGTTCATTGTGATCATAATTCTCTTTTCACATAGATTCTGAGTATATTAGGTCTCAGAGATAATAAAGATGAATAAGAGAGGCTTTTGGTTTCATGAGCATCCTATTTATCATTAAAAGGTCCTTAAAACAGATACCTTTTGCCATAGTAGGGCTAGTGCTGCAGCAGGGTTAGGAATGGGATACTGTGAGACCTTAAGAGCTCAGCAACTGCATGTTTTGAGAAAGACCCTCTTAGAGGTGTGTTTTGAAGGGAGGACAGAATTTTTCCCTCTGAAAAATGAGAAAGAAATACTCAAAAACATGAAGCTGTGAAAAGCTCTAGTCTCATAATGAATGTGTATGAATATGTAAGGATTGAAAAGGAATGTCTCCAAAGCAGTAGCTTGTGTCTTATGGTTATGCAGTTGTGGGTAGATTTCTTTTTTAGCATTTCCTTTGCTATAATTGCTCTATTGGTTTCATAACTGAATACAATAAAATAAGAGCTTATGACTTGGATGAAAGGTTGATGAGTATTAACTAATTTTTTTTTTTTTTTTTTTTTTTGCGGCACCGGGGATTGAATTCACGACCTTGCGCTTGCCAGGCAGGCACTTAGGCCGCTGAGCTAGATCCCCGGCCCTGAGTATTAACTAATTTTATTGCATATACTTATACTTAATTTAACATCTATATTAAAATACTAGTATTGCCCAATTTAGTTAATTATTGTTAGGTTTTTAGGAGAAGGTGGGAAACCACATTTCTCATTTCCCTTGAGTTTCAATTGAACAGGCCTGGTGTGGGTGCCCTTTGTTGAAGTGTACTGGGAAAGTTTGTCTTTTAGCTTGGTTGAGCAGAGAGAGGGATTTTTATATTGAATCAAATTAACAGAGTCTTTTGGCCAAGGAGGGGGATGCAAATCAGTGGTTGGAAGCAGTCTAGCAAAGGCTGGATTATTTATCAAGCCAAAGTTACAAGGGAAGAATCCAGTAATGGAACTGTCAGAGGGCCCAATGGATACAGAGAACAGAGAAAGAAACATGAAGCAGGTGAAGCGGCCAAGCTGTTCAGGAAACGGAGTCTGCAGACACTTGGCCGGTGCTAGAAGGTTCTCTTTATGTGGACTGCAGCCTGTCTTGCCAGGGCTGGGGAGGCCAGTAATAGGCACCATGCTGGCCTCAAACCAGGGTCTGGAGGTTTTCCCAAAACAACTCAAGAGTGAGGCTGAATAGGCTTTTCAGTTCCCTGTGTATCCTGAAGGTTACAGCTCACTCTGATGGCATGCATGCAAGGTTGTCTCCTTGCTGATCTTATTTGTAGAAGGAAGATTAAAAATGTTTTTATAAGTTGAATCACATTTAAATTGTCACCTGTGTTTTTTCTCCTCTGGAAGATATTTTTCTGTGTCCCATTTGCCCAACAATTATTTCATCTGAGTCAGAAACCAAACTTATTTCTAATATCCCCTTAATAATTTTTATCCTCATTTTCTTCTTTAAAAATGTAAAATCCTCATTATAAATGTCAATAGCAGGTTTATCTTTTCTCCAATAACCAAAAGCAGTGCAACTTTCACATCTGACCAGTTTTGAATTTGAGTAATCAGAGTGTAAACATCACAGGAATGGCTTAAAAGGTGACATATGACAGGATGTGAAAAACTGCAACTTACTGGCTTACACGGTAATTTGTGTTATTAGCTAAGTATTTTTGTTAAAATACATTTCAGTGACATTAGAAAATGATGGTAAAAAAACTGGAAGGAATTATCTCAGAATGATCATGTGTGTTTGCCTCTGGGACTGTGATCATACATTGTGGTTTGTAAAATGCTATTTTTTCCTACAAATGGTATAAACACTTCTAAGTATGATGTCCATAAATCATCCTACATTATTTTTAGGCAACCAAGAACACTGGATCAGATATTAAATTTATCAAATTTTTAGTTTTCTTAAGGATATGGTATGGTACAAGTCCAAAGATCAGATGTCACTTCTGTCCAGGAAGTCCAAGATAATTTTAATATTTTATAGCATACACACATTATTGCATTGGGGGCTAAGGATTCTTGTTTTGCTTCTCAAGCAATCTGGTTGTAAACTGGTGAGGGGCTCCCGCTTGTGTGGAACCTAGTCTGAACTTGCCTGTCATGCATGCTGTGGCAAATGGTGGTAGCTTGCCAACTCCTTAGGAAGGTCAGCTTTCTAGAAGATATAGTTACAAAATAAAGAAGCCATCAACAGATGGTTTCAGTGGCAAAGTCAAGGTGACAAGATTTAAAATATTTATTGCTTTTAAAGACACTCGGTCTTTAGTGACTAGTAACCAGGACACCAGACCTTTTTTAACAATGGCAGCTGATACGGTTAGGATATGTTATGAATGGTGATGCTGATTTCTCTAAAAATAGGATTCCTAAATGTGTATTTTTAAGCTACCTCAGATCTAGCCACTCATTTTCTCTGTTACTCTAATTATTTGTTACCTTAGATCAAATTAAACATGAGTCAGCCTCTCAAATTTTTTCATAGCCGCATCTCTTTGCACTTAGTAACATTTGCCTAACATTCACTTGGACATTCTATGTATCACAACTATTTTTTTTTTCTTTCTGTAGCACTGGAAATTGAACCCAGGGCCTCACACATGCTAGGCAAGCATTGTACCCCATACCTTTTTATTTTTTATTTTGAGACTTAGGGTGTTGCTAAGTTGCCTAGGCTGGCCTTGAACCTGTGATCAAGCCTCAGTTTTCTGAGTAGCTGGGATTATAAGCTTATGCCACTGCTCCTGGTGCAAATCAGTTTATTTTTAATGATCTGGGCAGTTGTACAGTATGATACCTAGAAATGCAAAGATCTCATTGAGGTAGAACACCTGGATACAAGGGCTAATTAATTTACTTCTTTTTTTCTTCTCGGTGCTGAATGTTGAACCCAGGGCCTCACGTATGCTAGAAATATCTTATGATGGCTCTGGAGAAAATTAACACAGGGTGCAATGATGATAGGGTCCCTGGAGATGATGGAGGTGGCTGTATAGGCTGCTTTGAAGAGGTGATGTTTATGCTGAGATCTGAATGATAAGAAGAAACCAGCTGTGCAGCCTCCTGGACCTTTCAGGCAGAGGAATAGATTGGCCAGGCCCTTAGGCAGAAAGGAGCATGATATGGTTGAGGAACAACAGAGATAAAAAAGGCTGGTAGGGGCCAGATTAAGTAGAATTTATAAATGTTTGCAAAGGAGTTTGGGTTAAATACTAGTTGCAGCTGCGGGCCGTGGGAGGCATTAAGGCAGGGGGTGCCATGGGCTGTTTGTGTTTTCAGATTTCATTCTAGATGTATGAAGAGAGGATTTAAAGCTGGATGTGGTAGCACACACCTGTAATCCCAGCTGTGCCAGAGGAGGATTGAAAGTTCAAGGCAAGCCTGGACAGTTTAGCAAGCGTCTCAAAATAAAAAATAAAAACGGATAGGGATCTCATTGGTGGCAGAGCACTTGTCTGGTATGCAGAAAGCCCTGGATCATCCACAGTATCATACACAAACATTTTTTAAGAAAGGATTTAAGGAGGGCAAGAGCGTAAGCAGTTATGTTAGTTAGGAAGCAGCTACAAAAGTCTAAAGGAGATTATAGGATCTTTGATGAGGGGTTAGTGGGAAGATGTAGTGAAATGGAGAGTTTAGAATGTTTGGGGTATTACAACTTAGAAAGAAGATTGCTAATGAATTTGAAGTGGACTTGAGGGAAACAGAAATCAAAAATTATTTCCAAGCCATGGCTTAAGCAACTCAATAAATGACGGTGAACTTTGGAGAAAGGACAGGATTTGGAAGAAAGGAGCTGAGAACTTAAGTTATGGAGAGGGGAATACATATGGCTGTGGAAAAGGTTTTTCAGGTTTAGTAAAAATGGCCAGTTTTTACTTAATTCTTCTAAGGACAGAGGACATCAAATTCTGTTCAATAAATGAACAAAATAGTATGAATGTATAATTGTTCCTACAACTGTTAGGAGAAAAACTGCGCCAGGAAGGTTGGAGAAATGCAGTAGAAAATTGAAACGAGGAATGAGAAAATCAGGAAAAGATGCAGAAATGAAGAGATACAGAAAGAAAAATTAGTGATGAAAGAGAAGACACTGGAAATAGAGTCAAAAGCAGTGAGCACACCCACAGGGGTCCCTGCCCTTCCCCATTCCTCACTTGGAACCAGCGAGAGACACCAGAGCCACTTGGAAGGGCAAAACCTTTCCTTGATTGTCATTAACTGTGCAAGTAACTCTAGGCACAGACCAAAAGCATATGAGATCAAGTCTTTCTCACAAGCAAGAAATTTGCATTTGTTCCATTCTTTGTCATTCCAGAGGATCTTGTTCCCTGAAATGTTTCCAGGATGAAAATGGTTTTTACAGTTCGTTATTAGCTTACGGAGCAGGTTGGAGAATGATATGAAAAATATATTGTTAGCATTGCACAATTATACATTTTTATAATGTGGTACTCACAAGAGGCTCCCAAAATGAATTCTTCCTTCTTAACGAAAAAAATGAGACATTAAAATGTCAGTTAACAGGTTGAGCTGCAAGAGTAAACACATAAATGTGCAATATATACACTATTACCACACCATACCTTAAATCTAACTATTTCTTTATAAAGAAATAGGCTCCATTTAGAGTAGAAAAACACCTTAAGGGTTTTTTTTTGTTTGTTTTTTATAAACAGAATTTGCATTCATTATAGACCCACTGTTAATTTTCATAAAAATTGGTTGTTGGTAAAACGTATGCTTGCTTACTCAAAATCCACAAATGAACTGATTCAACAATGAGATCTGAGGACCAAGACTGTCTATAAGCGTAACATTAAAAGTCCAAGAAACCTTCCAGGGTACTGGAAGAGGAAATAATATTAACACCACCCTTTCACTCCAAGAGACCAGTGAGTTCAAAAGTTGTGAAACTATAGGACGTTGAAAAGTCAGAAACTGCATTTGCCTAAGGATATTTCTTTTGATTCCATTTCTTTCCCTCCTCTTTTCCATCTGCCTTTTCACTTAAAAAATATTTTTGTATGACTCTTCCTTACTAGGACATAGGAGGAACACTTAAGACATTATACCTAGTTCTGCTTTTTAAGATGAGATCCTTATAGTTCTGTATAAAAAAACTGATGAGATTTCTAAAGTTATTTTGATTAACATTCTAAAATAGTACTTATTATTACTAAGCTTGCATGTGGCTTCTTGGTTCAGCCTCTTGCCATTAAGGATATTTACAATATTGTCCATGATACTGTTGCAGTTGGGCTCCAAGATGGGGGGGCATGGGCACTGAGATGTCTGTTGAGATGGTTGGGGATGTGCTGTGATTTGCAAAGGCAGATAATGAATCACTGCCCTTCCTTAGTGAGGAATTTTTAAATGCATGGTCTCTCAGGTTGGAGAACTAAAATGAGAAGCAGTTGGTGTAGAACTTGTTATGCAGGGATTATTTCTTTGAATTTTTTCTTGAAAATTTTAAGGTAAATTTGATTGTTACAAAAGTTCATCAAAGCTTAGGTGAATGGATTGCATAGGAAACTAGTAAGTATTAAAAACTTGCCTTTTTCACCTGGTTTACCACTTAAGCCATATGAAAATATCTTTGGGCATAGTCTGAACTGCCAGTGTTGGGATCAAGGGGCTTGGCAGTTGCTTTTATGTGTGTGAGTGTGGACGGGTAGGTGGAGTCTGGGTGCTTGGGCATGAGCAGATCATGCCTCCTAACACGTGTTTTCCACAAAGATTCCACAGAGACTAGGGCTGGCTTCAGGAGGCGACTTGAGAGTGCAAGTGAGAGTAGAAAGGGGAGACTGAGAAGTGTGTGTTGCACATAACTCAATATTTTCTTTCCTTTTGACATTACTCAGGCAGAAATCTTTTTTTTTTTATTTTGAAGAGAATAAAACAAATACAAAATAAAACAGAATGTTCAATCAAAGCAAAATGAAGAATGTGATACAAGGCTTCAAAACAAAATAAAAATAAACCAACAATGGTTACCATGTAGCCCCTTGCTATCTTCAAAATAACTTCTCATACCATCAGGAATAATAAAATCAAACACAACAGAGCAGAATAAAACCAATCAAAACAAAACAATGACAGCAATACAGGACTTCAAAACAAGGCAGTTGAAATACCACAGTGGCTACCATAATACATCTTGTTATCCTCAAGGTAGCTGTTTATATCATCAGACATAATAAAAACAAACAAAACAAAATAGAATAGTCAATCAAAACAAAACAATGAACATAATACAAGACTTCAAAACAAGATGAAAAGAAATCAATAATGGCTACCATAATGCCTCTTGTTATCTTCAAAATAACTGCCCATACCCTCAGGTATAATACAATCAAATAAAACAGAATAGAATAAAACCAATCAAAAGAAAACAATAAAAGCAATACAGGACTTCAAACAAGACTGTAGGAATACAACAGAGGCTACCATGATGCATCTTATCTTCAAACTAGGTGCTTATACCATCACACATAACAAAATCAAACAAAGCAAAATACAATAAAATCAATGAAAAGAAAACAAGTAAAGCAATAAAGGCTTTGGAACAAGATAATAGGAGATCAGTAATGGCTGCTATAATCCATTTGGTTATTTTTGCAATAGCTGTCCATGCCATCAAATATAACAAAATCAAACACAACTAAATAATAAAACCAAGCTAAATAGAACCACGAGAACAATACAGGACTTCACAACAGAATAATAGATTAACAGTGGCCATTGTCTTCCCCATGGAGATGAGACATCTCCTCCCCTTTCACCTTTAGAACCTCTATTTTGTATTTTGGGTCCCACTAATTTCTCCAGTTTCTCATACTAGGGAGACAATACAATGTTCACCCATGTGACTCTGAAGCCTTTCACCTATGAGCATGCTCTCAAGTTGTTTACCTACAAGAGTCTCAAGGTTATCTTTCTTTATAGCTGAGTAGCTTTCCATTGTACAGAAATGCCATACCTTTCCTTTCCATTCTGGAGTGGATAGGCAAGCTACCCCTACTGTTTTTTTCTGGCTCCCTGTCACATAGAGCATTGTTGTCTCTCCTTTGACTTTTAATCTGTGAATTCCCCTTTGAGTTAAATGTGTTTGTTGGATAAAGCATATTGATGGATCTTGTCTCCTGATTCACTGTACCTGTGTTTCTTTTTATTGGTGAATTGAAGCCGTCTACGTTAATGGTTATGGCCAACATGCACTTGTTCATCTCTGCCATGCTATTTTCCTGCCATTGGCTGTGTACTTTTCCCCTCCATTCTATTGTCTGTCCCACTTGGTGATGCCCTCTGCCACTCTTCCTGGAACCATTGTTTTTTTTTTTTTTTTAATCTCTTTATAAAATGTCCTTCAGTGTTTTTTTGTAGGGTTGGTTTGGCAGTCATGAATTCCTTCAGATGTTCTTTGTCGTGGAAGTATCTTGTTTCTCCATTAATTTTGAAAGTTAGTTTTGCAGGGTACATCAATCTGGGTTAGAAGTTGTTTTCTTTCAGGACTTGAAATATTTCACTCCAAGCTCTTCTTGACTTGATGGTTTGTGCTGAGAAGTCTGTTGTGATTCTGATGGTGATCTATTGCTTTTCTCGAACAGCTTTTAATATTTTGTTCTTGTGTTGAGTTTCTGGGATCTTGATTATTGTATGTCTGGGTGTAGATTTACTTTGGTTATGGCTAGCTGGAGTTCTATATGTCTCACTTATCTGAATAGCACATCTTTCTCCCATGTTTGGGAAGTTTTCTGCTAGTACTTCCATAAATAGAATTTTTATGTCTTTTGTGTTGACCCCTGCTTCTTCATTGGTACTTATCACTCATAAATTATTACGCTTTGCATCATCTTGCAGTCATTCAATTTTTATTTCCTGATTCCTCATTATTTTAAAGAGGTCTTTCCCAATCACAAGCTGCACACTTGTCTTCAAGATCTGAAAGTCTATCTTCAGTTTCTTTCAAGAGATTTTTCCAGCTTTCAGTGGAGATTTTAATTTCCTGGATATCTCTTTGAATCTGTTTCATGCATTCTAAATCTCTCTTATATTGTTCATTCATGGTTTCCCTCATTTTCCTTTGCTTCTCTATCATTTTATCTATGTCTTCTTTAGAGAAAGTAAGCAATTCTTTTATTAAGTTTTTCATTTCTTCTTTTACCTGAGATAGTATTTCTGTTCTAATTTCTTTTATAGACTCATGGAGTTGTCTGTTTACTTCAGTTGCCATCACTGCAGAAACTTCAGCCGTGCGACTCCCAATCTCTTCCATGTTTTCATCCCCTGGACTTGCTCTGCTTGGGTTGGCGTCCAGGGACTGCCTTTTGTTTCTTCGTCTTGACATTTTCTTGGGTTCTTCAAATAAGCGAGTAGTGGAGTTCTGGGCACCTCTTACGTTGGCTACAGTTTCTCTGGAGTGTGACTGTTTGGTTTTCCTGGCCAGTGCTGGCTACGGGTATCCAGTGGTGGCCACTGGGTGCCCTGGTGCAGGGCCTGCTTCTGTTTTTCCCAGCCCTTGCTGGTTGCCTGGGGCAGAAGCATCCTGAGGGCTGCTGGAATGCATGCAGAGCAGGGCCTGCCTCTGCCTTCCCTCTGAGCTGGTTACCGGCGAGCAGGGTCTCCCTTTGTCTGTTGGAACGCGTGTGGAGCAGGGCCTGCCTCTGCCTTACCTCTGAGCTGCTTACCG
Organism: Cuniculus paca; assembly: GCA_004365215.1. Lineage (NCBI taxonomy): Eukaryota > Metazoa > Chordata > Mammalia > Rodentia > Cuniculidae > Cuniculus > Cuniculus paca. Next base: position 2,664 of record RJWT010046582.1, on the reverse strand, counting down.
GTGAGCAGGGCCTCCCTTTGTCTGCTGGAATGTGCACGGAGCAGGGCCTGTCTCTGCCTTCCCTCTGAGCTGATTACCAGTCTCAGCCAGAAATCTTTAAACAAGTATTAGTAGAATTTTTAATGTTTATTTGTGTGGCTCTCATGGAAACCAAAGACTCCTCTTCTTACCTTCAAGTGGAAGTTATTTCACTTCTATGATTAGCTGGCCACTGTCTTATCAGCATTATGGGGTGGTGGGAGCTCCCTGCATGCAGAGGCTAAGAAATGGGTTTTGTTGCAGCTGTACTGCTGAAGGACGTGTGGCCTTAAACATGGCTCAGACTCCACGTCATCTGTAATAGGGCTGGCAGACCATTTGTAATGGGCCAAATAGTGAATAATTTAGGCTTCCTAGGCCACATATGATCTCTTTTGAATTCTCTGCTTTGGTTTTGCTGGTCATTAACAACCTTTTAACAATTAAAAACCATTCTTAGATCCTGGGCCATGGGAAAGCAAGGTGTGCTCTGGATGTGGCTTTAGTTCACTGACCCCTGCCTGATCTGTGTAGTAGAAAAGGTGGGGAAAAAGTAAAAGGGAGGAGTTGCGAGTGACAATTTTTAGATGTAGGACTATGATGTATTCTCTGAGGAACTACTGGCTAAAAAGTAAGCAGGGTTTTTGTTTTGAGTTTTCTGTTTTGATGGACTTCTTAAAATTTTATTGTAAATATCACAGGTGTGTTTTGATAGTGTTTCTCATTTGTAATTTTCTGCATTAAATTCGATTTCATGCTTATCTTCTATTCTTTAATTCACCAAACATATGACTACTTAGCATTGTGATACCCCTCACCTCTAGTATTGCATACAGATTGCTTGGAAAAGCAAACAGAGGATGAGTGTCTTCCCTGACAGAGATGTGGCCTTTCACTTACTGGAAAAGAAAGCACCCACTTTTTTGGCCTGGAGACCTAAGTAAAGAAATGGGTGTTAAGCAGGAGGATCCAGAATTCTACAGGCGGCACAGAGTGAATGTTAAAAAAGACCCCATCTTTTCTTTCTGGCAGTGTCGAGTCCTGTTACACTTGACCATCAGTCCAAAGTTCTGTTTAAAGAGTTCCTCAATCCCATGTTGGAATGTGCTGACATTTTGGTTTACCCAAGGACAAGGCCCAGAAGAGGGCACTTTGGACCAAGCACCCCAGGCCCCCCCACAAGTCCTGTCCCCTCTTGTGTGTCTGCCCTGCTCCCTCCTGGCCCCACTGATTTTCCTGGCAAGCAGCAACTGTCCAGCCGCACCTTGTTCCCAAGTGCTCAGTGAAGATCTCACCCTCTCCTCCACTGGGCCCTTGGCTGTGCCGTTTGGGAAGCAGCCTGACTGCTCATTTGGCCATGTGTTCTCACGATTGGCTCTGAGGCTTTGATGCCTGCACCACTTGACCACTGTCTCTTGATTGTCAGGCACGCACAATTGAAATCAAAACCTCTCACTCTTCCACTTCCATTCACTGCTCTACCACAGTACTCTGTTACGAACCTTACTGTGCTGCAGCACCCCGCCCCCAACATCCACTTTGTTCAGTACTGGGGCTTGAAGCTAACTGGGGCTTTTGCACTGAGCTACGTCTCCAGACCCTTAGTTTAGTTTAGTTTGGTTTATGACTGGGTCTTGCCAGGACTCTAAATTGCCCAGGCTGAGCTCGTTATCCTCCTGCCTTAGCCTCCCAGTGTGCTGGGATTCCAGGCATGCCCAGCCAGTTTTTGTTTTGTTTTTTTTGAAGGACCGTGAATGATTTTTATGTTGGTATATGGAATGGACACTTTTTCACCCCTCTTCTAACTGAACAGCTGTTGCAGAGGTACTACTGGCCATTGACCCATTGAGATGCAGTGTTCCCAGGTGTCTTGCATCTTCCCCATGCTTCTCTCTGCTCCATCTTGTGGTGGCTTCCTTGCGGCCTCATTCTCTGTCCTTTCTTTTCATGTCACCATTTCTCTGGGCTCTTCTCTAAGACGCCCACTTCTGACATGCTCTCCTTAGCTGATTTCATTCACTCTGTGTCAGCTGTCGCTCTTGTACATACGACTGCCAGATGTACGCCTCCATTCCAGCGTCTCTTCTCACATACCAGCCTCTTTATTCAGATGCCTGCTGAAAACTCGCTGGATGCTCCACAGACATCACAAAATTCAGTGCATGTTACAGTGACCTCAGTCCTTTCTGCCTAAGACTGGAAGTTCCTCTTTTACTACCCATCTCAGTTGCATCATCTGTGCCATCAGCACGAGCATTTTCCTAGACATGGACATTTCTCTTTGGTCCTGTCCTTTCCCACCTAGTCACTTAGCAGATTCTCTTGATTTTATCTCATAGCTCTTTTCCTATATGCCATTCCTTTTTTTGTCTGCTAATGTGTCACTAGTTCAGATCCTTATTGTGTCTCTCTGCCATCTTCTCCAGTTTTGTTCACTCTTCCCTTTGTACCCATATCTAAAATTTAGACCTGTCACTATGTCACACTCAATTCTTCAGTGCCAACCTAACACAGAATAAAGTGCACATTCCTCAGTGTGACTTGTAACCCTATGTGAACTGACTTCTCCGTCTCTCCAGGCCCTTTCTTAACATTCTTTGTCTATGCTGCATTCTAGTAATACCACATTCTTTGAGTTCTGGGGTA
>RJWT010046581.1:0-11427 GCA_004365215.1 Cuniculus paca | reverse complement strand
AAAAGAAAAAAATGGTTGGTTATTTCTTGTACACCAGAGAACATTCTTTGAGATTCTTCATGTATGTTGGACATAATCAGTCTGTTAGGAAGAAGAAAAATATAGACCACAAGAGTCTTAGGTAGAGCGTTGATCTTTCAATAGCATTTTTTTCACATAAATCAGAAGGAAAGAGGAGTAGTGATGTATAATGATGAATATGAAAGTAATTGAGTCACTAGATGATAGTGAATCACCTCAGTATTATTAGTTAAGTATGAGGTGAGAACCAGGGATGGAAAAGAAATCTTAGAAAGAATGGAGTTCTGGACTCAATTGATCAGTATGCTGTATGTAAATAAGTTACAATCAGCAGGAAAGGTTCCATGATGAAAGCATGTTGGAAGCATGCTGGAAGCGGTTATGTATGTTAGCTTCTCCTTTTTCAGAGAATACAAAACCTCAGGGAAGATATGGTGAACCTCAGTGATTAGCCATGTGTTGAGATCTGAGACATAGGAACTGCTGGGTTCATTTCCTATAATTCTGTTTACAGAATATGATGGAGAAGACTAAATTCTTATAAATTCATCTGCTGGCTAAGAATATATGGATACAGAGATTGAACAGATTGGTGAAATTTTAAAATGATATCATGCTGGTTTACCCTTGTGACAAATATTCATTTAATTTCACAATATATTTTGTTCACATAGATGTTCCATAAATCCTAAAATGGTAAATCTGAATACCTTCCTTTACCAAACTTAGTTCCTAACGTATCCTTAAGATACATTATTGTTATTTACTCAGTAACCAATATGCTTACATCACTTAAAAACCATTTATTGACTCTTTTAGAAGCATAGAAGCAACCTTATTTGAAAAAATATTGCTTCATTTAGGCCTCAAAATTCAAATTTACTTATTTTTTATTCAGAATGTGTTCAAATAATATTTCAATATGACTCCCCCCAAAACCCAATTCAATGAAAGTAGAAAATTCCAGTGTTACCAGTTTCATATCCAGATGGCCTATGTTGACAAGGTTATACATACATAGTCACTTTTATGTGTATCTGGTACTTAAAAGTTATGTTAAAGAGGTAAAGGTTTTAATATCATTATAAAGTTAACAAAATTAAACAATTAGTATGACTATATTATTAGTAAGAAAGACAAAGTGATTTCAGCAGAAAAAGAATTTTTTTGGAGTATAGTCAAAAGATTTATAGAATAAATGAAAATGCAAATAATAATGAGAATTTGTATGGTCTAATAGTAACCGGTGAACACTGAACGAACCATTGAACGTGCTCAGAGAATACACATGAAGTTAGGTGAGAAGTCCATAATCACTATATGATGCATGCTTTAAGAAGAGTTTTTTTGTCACAGCCTTCTTCACAACATAATTTAATGATATCTAGTACATTTCTGTTTGACTGCGAAAGGAGGTCCTTCCAGAATGGTTGCTGTCCTTCATACATTATGGCCTTTGGCATATTAGGAATGAATTCTGACACCATATCAAAGGTTCCTGCATCTTCATCAATGGAGGATGATACTGTTTCTGTTATGTTAAAAAAAAAAAAAAGAAAAATGTGGAAAATATTCATGTCAAAGAGAATTTTAAAAATTATAAAATTTTGCCTACTCCAAAATATCACCTTTGCCTCAAGATAGTTAAACATCAAACAGAACTAGCAAGATTCCTCACATGTAAACAACATAGGCGACTTAGAGTTGGTCAGCTTGAGGTGCTACAGTATTACCGACGTTACAATTACCTATCTCCTCTGTAAACTCTTCTCATCACCCTCTAAATACTTACTTTTGACTCTCTTCGACAGTATTTTGATTGATAAGTTGCAAACAGAGCCCTGCACTGAAGCAGGAAATTTATAACCACAAATTTTCCAATGTAAAGATTCATATATTTATATATCTACCTAAATGTATGTACACATACATATTCATATCTATACCAGACATTAACTTTAGATATCCGTATTTTTCATTTTTATTATTACATTTATCAACATTTTTCAGGCTTTATGAACATTTTAATTTGTTTAGTGAAAAAGGGTGAAATTTAAACCAAAATAATAGTATAATATTCTCTTTAGTTTCCATTAGAAAATTTCTTTGTTGTATTTTTCCTTCATTTTATAGTAAAATAAATCAAACTTTGACCACAGTGTCAAAAAAAAGAACTAACTTTGAAATCTTGCTATAATTCCCATAAAATGGAAGTGTATTTACTATGCAACATTACATAGCGGTAAGTTAATGGTTTAATGTAGAGTTTGCATGTAGCTTACAAAATGTGGTTCTGAATTCACACATTATTGATGCAGAACCTGTGTCGTTTTTATTAAAAGGAAACAATGATTGGTAACTTACTGTGGCTTTTCAGAATTTAACATGATCCACTAGACTGAACAGAATAGCCTCTATCTTGAAAGCCACCCTTGCTAGTTCTAAGGTAGTTTGTAGTTTAGGAACACTCTTTAAAAACTTTTAAAACTCTTAGAACTGGGATATCCTCAGTTTTGAGATTACACTTCAAGAAAAAAAAAGACTAAACTTCAAAGGCTTGAAAGCGTTAATCAGATTTTCCGCTATGATGGTCTAAAGAGCAAATTTGCCTTCACTCTGGTCCCTTTCAATGTTCTCTTTAATCACCCAGATACTTTCCTTTCTCTTCTGTACCTTTTCTCAATGGAGCTACAACCTAATTCAAAGACTTGGGAAGCAGTGATCTTTCCTTAGGTTGCATTAAAAAAGAAAAGAAAAATTAGGTTCTCCATGGCATAGACCACAAACCAGCTTTTTGACAAGGAAGAATCATTCAATTTATGAACCTTCCTGTCACCCATTCTATGACCCCACCAAGAGGACTCAGGATGCTGTTTTTTGCTCTTGCACTTGACCGATTCCTTTCCTGTCAGTAGGAGGTAACCCTTTCAGGTTTCTGGAAACAGCTGGCCCACTGTGTGATTGCCCCTGCTTTCTAAAGGAATCCAGGGATGTGCTCTACCTATTGCAGGTCTTAGGGGGCTCTGTCTCCTCTGTGGCTTTTGCCTTATGTCTGTTGTATTTTTCTGGGTTCTAGGAAGGAAAGGAACCAACCAAGTACCTCTCTTGCCCCATTTTTACCTCCCTCTTGTGAGATTCACAGTCAGATGCTTTGTACACAAGCAAGCTACAAAGGAAAAGGTCAGATGTTAGGCACTAGCCACAGCAGAGAGTAGGCTTAGCACCTGCAACCAATATAGTCTCCAGTGGCATTGTGCCACCCTGCCTGTGTTCTCACTGTTCTCCCTGAGGCCCATAAATGGGGCACACAGAAAAGTAGCTTATGGGGGCTCTTACTTGTGAGTGATCCAGATTCTTCTAGATGGTCCACCTGGATTTTGGAGATTCTCTTTTCAGGTTCCAAGCAGAAGGTCATAATGGCCTCATCAAGTTCATTGCCACATAACTTAATTTTTTCATCATGTATCCATTCAGTGGCACTTTCTCTGAAGAGCTGACTCAGCATTAGCCAGACTCTTGGCAGGTGGGACCAGAGCAGACTGGACATCCTGGACTTTGTTTCTGTTGCTCTGGGGGTTTCAGCCTTTTTCTAGCTACTACTCCCACTTATTGTTTCCTGTAGTTCTTTGCCAGTGTACTTATTCTAGCAGGTTGCTTTCTGCATGTTACATCAGGCTTTTATTCCCCTAGAGCTATTACTCAGCTAGTAAGTCTGTGGTCCAGCTCCACCCCTTTCCCAAGCATCAACAAGAAATTTGCTCCTCAGCTCTGGTTCATTCTCTACTTCCCTTCCCCATGGCTTATCATGCATAAAAGTTCTTCTAATCTGTTTTATTTTGATTTTTTTTAAATTTCCTTTTCACTTCCTCAGTTATTTTTTATGTTTACTAAAATGAGTTTTAATGTTACTTGCTTGGGTAAAGGCTTGTCTTGATCAGTATTGAAAATATTGATAAAACAAAACTTATTTCTAAGCTCATCATTTACAGATTATCTTAGTTAACATGTACTGTAAAGCTTTCTAATATTCCTAAATCTAACAAATTTGTTTGTATTTATTCAAAGCCTTAAAAGATTATAACTAGATTGATTTCACTAATGCATTGTGTATTCATCCATTGTACCCTAATTTGTGGTTGGGTAAGTTCTTCACCAAAGAAAGAAAAGCAATCCTGTGGGCAGTATTAAAATAACATTATTTCAGGCTTGTATGATAATGTTTAAAGTTTATAACATACTCTCTTATTCGCAGTTGCAGAAAACTGGAACCTTAAGCTTATAGGAAACTTAAAATTTCCATAGTTAGGGGTCTCCTTCGAGATCTTGGCAAGGATAAAAAAATATATGAGCTCTGTAGGGTTGACTCTTTAAGTCTTAGAAGAGCACCCACTGAAGGTCTTCTCACAGTGATGAGAAATCAGACTCTGTATCTTTCCATCTACTTTTTACTTTGGATTTGTGTGTGACTGGTGAATTGTTACCAGTTACCTGAATTCTTTAATTTGAAGGTATAATTACTATTTCAAGAATATACATACAAAATATACATGTGTTCACATGCCAACACAGGAAAATATAATAAAAGATAGTAGAATTCCACAATCATTTGGTGGTACATGTTCATGCACAAAAAATTTGTATCTCTATGATTTACTATGCACTATGTGTGTTATAACTTGTGAAAATAAACTTTTATTGCTTAAGCTTTAAGGCATGTCAGAAGTTTAAGAGGGAAATGTATTTGTTAGATAACTCTCAAAGTGTAGATATGTTTTAAATGCAAATGGAGCACATGTTTGTATGCCTGATTGGTTAAGTTTGAAAATCTACTAAGATCAGATCTCTTCCATTCAAGTAAGCCTGAGGGATTAATGAAAATTATGATACCTTTGAAATAAACTAATAAATTCTCATAGTTCCCTATGAAAAAAAATATGGCATAGGTCCCTGCCAACAGGAAGATGGCCCACTCATCATTTGTCAAATGCTGGATATTGTGTAACTCTTCAAGTAATAGCTGCCTAGGGTTGCAGAATGGTGAGAGTCAGTCATTTTAGATGTGCTTTCAGTAAGACAAGAAATGAGTACCAAAAAGCAAATAGCCCACACAGTAAATGGGCCAATGAATTGAACAGACATTTCTTAAAAATATAAATGGCCAATAAGTATATGAAAAAATGATCACCATCTTTAGCCACTAGAGAAGTGCAAATTAAACTACCATGAATTTCTAATTCTAGTCAGAATGATTAGCATCAAGACTACAAAAAGCAATAAATGTTGGCGAGGATGTGAGGTGAGGGAGTTGGTTGGGGAAGGAACTTTTCTATACTGCTGGTGGGATTATAAATTAGTACAGTCATTATGGGAATTAGTATGAATGCATCTCAAAAAACTAAAAAATAAGCTACAATTTGAGGCATCTATACCATTTGTAGGTGTATTCCTGAAATTAAAGTCAACATACTATACAGATACCCGAGTACTCATGAGTGTAGCTTAGCTTATACAGTTTACACTACCTAAACTATAGAAACAGCCTAGGTTGCCCATTGACAAAAAATGGAAAATGAAAATGTAGGGTATATACACGATAGAATATTGCTCAGCCATAAAGAACAAAAATCATGTAATTTGCAGGAAAATGGATGAAACTAGAGATCACCATGTTAAATGAAACAAACCAGGCTCATAAAGTCAAATAGTCCATGTCATTCATCATATGAAAAATCTAAAAAACATTTTTTTGAGAGACAGATGACATGAAAGTAGAAAGTAGACTATTTGAAGAGTGGAAGGAATTTGAAGTTGGGGAGCAGAAAGGGGAAAAATGCAATGGAGGCGGGGAGTGATCAAAGTATGCTATATACATGTACAAAATCAAAGTCCTGTTCTCTGTAACTAGAGATATACACTAATTTTTAAAAATAAAAGAAGACCTGAAAAAAATTATGAAAATAGGACTTCTGAATCAGAATCTATATTTGTTGCCTCTGGTTATATGACTGCTTTTGAAGTGATACGAAGATAATCTGTGGTTACCCATTTATTATAAATAATCAATTCTTGTGCTATTAAAATTTATCTAAATGTCATGAGAAACTGACCATTGTAGCTTAATACAGTTGCCACATAAAGTTTTTATTCTGAGTTTAAATATATACAAGTTAGACTTGTGTTCTCTGTGAAAAGCATAATGATGTACACGAGTGGCTTAAATACACCTTATGAAGTAAAGATCTGACACTATTTAGCATATATATGCAACACCAGCAAATTCCTCCCAATTTTTTAGTCAGCTATGCTTAACCTTTAGGGCTGTCTTCTTATGCGCTCTACCTTGTGACCCCCAATGCCTACCTCACCTCGCTTTCTCAGCATGCATTTTAGGCAGCAAAGAAAGAGAGACAGCAAGGCTTAGAGTTTCAGTTAAAAAGCAAACATTTTTACCAGAAACTTCCACATTCATGCTTGGATTGTATTGACCAGAACTGTGTCACATGGACAGTGCCACTGGGAAGAGACATTCGGGTATCATATTGTTAACCACTGAGGGGGAGCAGGCACCTTTAGGGGCAAACTTTTATATTAACATATGTTCAAAAAAATTTTTTTTTGTTTAATTAAAATTCCTTTGAGAAACGGACAATCAGCCAAGGTCATTGACACACTCTGACTCATTCTCTCTAGATTAAACTTGGTTCTGCATCTTGGTGGGTGGTGCCAGACCCTTGAAATGACTAATGGCATCATAGTAATAGAGTGAAGGACTGTTAAAAAAAAAAAAAAAGAAAATAGCATCATAGTAATAGAGTGAAGAAGGACTAACTGTTAAAAAACAAAAAAAAGAAGTCTAGGAGGGGTCAGAGATTTAAAGACATCTTCTACACAGGCTGACAGCAACAGTCTAGATTACAAAGAATCTTTGTCCTGAGGGGAGGCTGGTCAAAGATTCCTGAGCAGAGAAAGCCTCAGAGAGGGTCTGAGAGATTTTTTTTTCTTTTAAATCTTTGCCCTGGTTGCCAGCAATTTTAAGTTTGGGAAGTTGGAAGGTACTTCCACCCTGCACATGTGCAAATCTGCACTCTCCTATTTGGAAGAAAACAGAGAGAAAACAAAAAGTCAGGCTTTTAAATATCTCCTGTCTTGGGGTAGATGATCAACAAGCAAGGAAAGGTCTGGTTGCCAGAAAAAGTGGTTAACACAATTATTAAATTCAGTCAACCCATTGTGAGAAAGAAACTCTGTTACAGCTAGCTTCTTGTAATAATAATGACCCCAAATTTAAAGAAAATTATAGGTAAACTAAAAGAACAGTGTTTGAACTGGCAAAAAACAACATTCAAATGAAGTCATCTGTATCTCCATTAGAAAGGGCAGTACAAGCCAGAAGCATGCTGCCTGTAGAGAACTGGCCAGTAGATTTTACTGTTAGGCCAACTGCCCCAGGATTTAAATATCTCTAGGTTGTTTTTTTTTTTTTTTTTTGCGGCACCTGGGATTGAACTCACGACCTTGCACTTGCCCGGCAGGCTCTTAGACCGCTGAGCTAGATCCCCAGCCCTGTTTTTGAGACAGGGTCTCACTATGCTGTTCAGGCTGGCCTTGAGCTCACTTTGTAGCCCAGGCTGGTCTCAAACTCACAACGATCCACCTGTCTCAGCCTCCCAAGTGCTGGGATTAAAGGCGTGAGCCACCACGCCCAGCCAATATCTCTAGGTTTTTGTGGACACTTTTATTTGATAGGTAAAAGCTCTCCTTGGCAGTACAGAAAAACCAGAAGTTATTAAAGGACTTTTAAAAGAAATTATTCCCAGGTTTGGGCACCCCCAGTCTATCTCAGGTGACAGTAGACAAGTGATAACTTCAAATCTAGTGGGTGGTATATCCCAGGCTCTGGGAAGACAGTGGAGATGACGTGCAGCATGGAGACCCCAGTCGTCTGGAAAACTGAAAGGGCCAATTGTTTGCTTCACATTACCTTGGCCAAACTGTGTCAAGAAACACACAATTGATTAAAACATTTTTACCTATTATTCTAACCCACATCAGCGCTCCCTCCAAAAAGAAGAGAAACTCAACCTTTTTGAAATGCTATGTTGAAGATTCTTTTCATGTCAAACTAGCTCTAAAACACATCTCATCTGAAAATTAAACTGTCAATAAAACATATGTTCTAGGACAGATGGTATCATCTCTATAGGCATGCAAACCTGAAACTTTCTTCTATGAGGGAAAGACTTCACCCTTGTGAACCAGGAGATCAGATTTATTTTAAAACCTTGAAGTTAGCATCCCCTCAGGATCAGCTGAAACCTATTTTTATGGGAACTTATTTAGCTTTTCTAACTACTTGCTCCTCCCTTAAATTACAAGGTATAACTCCCGGAATTCATTTTACCAGAGTGAAGAGGGTAAAGAAACCAAAAGACTCAAATGAACCCACATACAACTACTCCTGTGAACTGGAAATGGAACCACACTGTCTTGGTTACTTTTCTCTCATTGCTGAGACAAAATACCTGACACCCAAAATTAGGGAAGGGAAGGTTTATTTCTTACAGTTCTTGAAGATTTCAGTCTATACTTAGCTGGTTCCAAGGCAGGGTGGCGTGGCTGAGGGGCAGCCTGGCTGCAAGGTGCAAGAGCAAACAGGGCAAAAGAATGGCAAAAGAGAGAGAAAAAACACATCTTCTTCTCTCCCTTATATAGTATGCAGTCTCTGCCCCTGGACAAGTGCAACACTAACACCACTAATCCCAGTGCTAATCCCAGCACTAGACAATGAACCAATCACAAATGCTAGATTCAGTGAGCTCCATGACTACATGAGGCTTGGGGGGCCACCTAGACACAAACTATAACACACACTAAGGCTAAAAAATAAATAAAGCCATGTAGTAAATGACTCTTTTGTTTTGCTCTCCTAGTTGGTCTTTTGGCTTACACAGTTTAAACTGTCTGTTTGCTAATGCTCTTTTGTATCTTACCAGAAGCTTAACATCACATTCAATGCAGTTGTAGTATAACTAATGTCATTCACATGCTGTCATAAATAGAATAAAACAATAAACAACCCTTTTGACTTACTTTTTTGCTGACCTGTTTAACTGTGTTTTGGCCTCAATTCCCCAGGACATTAATCCTATATTTTCTGGGTCACTGAAATTTAAAATGTCAATTTTACTGATTTTATTCATGATTTATGGCATAATTCAACATGCTTTAAAATGTTACAGTAAACAGTTACAAAAGGAACTCAAATTATGATCCTACAGATTCTTCCTGATGATCTTAAAATCTGTTTCTCTTGAGCATCAAGAGAATTTCGCTCCTCTAAGGAGGATACACACCCATTCAGTGGAATCAGTTTCAATACAGCAACCTCCAAGACTGAGGAGTGAAATGTCTCAGGGCGAATTTGTTAGCTGCTGAGTGGAAGCATAGGGGCCAATTTCTACATTAATACACTTTCAGAGTTGTCCTTTTTGTTTCATGTAAAACTCTTTAGAAAAACTTAGAAGAACCAGCCAAGGTCACTGAGCCACTTGGAAGCTTTCCTTTCGGCCACCTGGGCTTATTATAATATAAACCTGTATATGACCACAAAACTTCATATCTACCATATTTCCTTTTCAAATGTGTTCTATAACCTTCACCTGAGCATGCTTAAAATCGTGTCTGCCATCTTCTTTTTTGATCATGTCGTCAATGTCCTGACACTGAGCATGCTCGAAAATGTATACATTAAATTAAGCATGCTAAGAAAAGTTACTTGTGCCTTCCTGTATGCATATTCATAGATACCCCAAATAAAATAACATTCTTCATTTGGGGAGGTCATTGTTTTATAGGCAATTCCAGTACTGTCCTTACTGTAGGTAATAAATATTTCTCTACTCTTTTATCTCCTGGTTGTGCTTTTTGACTTTGTACTCACCAAGATATAAATGTATTACGGTTGGCTACATTGTCTAGTTCTCGTAGCCTTAGTAGTTGAGGTGGTTAAGAGAACAGTCTAGAATATTGGAGCAGTCAGCCTGTAAGTGAGCCCATGGTTATTGCTCTTCTATCTAAAATGATTCTGTGAAAGAATTTCTGTTTATTAACATCTGCTATTCAGATTACTCTAATTGGAGGTGAATGAAAAGGATATAGTGAAACCAAAGAAAGTGTTTGGGAATTCAGCAGGCATAGATAGGAATCCTGGGTCTAACATTTGCCAGATGTGTACATGAGCACATTTACTTTTTTCTTCATATCCATTTTCTGTGTTTATTTGAAAGACATTCAAAGTCTTTGTGCCTTGAAAGCTATGAATGTAAATCTCTGTGAGATAGCTTCATGGAAGGATAAGCTCATATCTGCCATGTTTGCTAACCAGATATGCACTGGACAAGTTCATCTTCTCTTCTAACTTGGATTTCTTTAGAATGGGACAATGACCACTTCACTAGACAGTTGTGAGCCCTTCTCAGACTGCCTATACATAGTGATCAATACTCAATAAACACCCAATTTGTGTTCTTTCCTCTTTTCACTTTTTCTACTTTATGGTCTGTGTATGGATGGTCCATGATCAATTTAGTTCTCATTCATTGAGACAGGCCACAGAATATATGTCTGAATCACTTGTGACTCATGTGAATTGAAGACCATGTGTTCTTATTCTTTGTGTTCTCTATGACTTTGCATCGTGTAAGGAAGATAGACTACAAACGATTGTTTGAATAAATAATTCTTTCTACTTTCTTTAATGGAAATATGTTGGTATTTGCCTTGTCAGTTTGTGCTACTATAACACAGTACCATAGACTCTGTGGCTTATCAACGACAGATATTTATGTTTCCCAGTTCCGAAAACTGCAAATCCATGATCAGTGATCAGGATGCCAGCATGGTTGAGTTTTGGTGAACATTCTCTCTGGCTTATTTTGTTGTTGTTGTTATATCATCACATGGCAGAAAGACAGCCGAAGATAACTATGAGATCTCTTGTATTATGAACCTATTCATAAGGGATTCCCCCTTGTGACCTAGTTACCTTCCCAAAGTTCTCTCTCCTAATACCATTATATTAAGCATTAGAATTTGAAACATATGAATTTGAGAGAACACAAGGATTTACTCCATAACAAAGTTAAAGTATTTTGTCTAATACAGAATTGAATAAATACATGAAAATAACTTTAAAAGATTATACCACATTTGAACTTTACATTTTTCTACTAAGATACACTTTTGGACAAATGTATACTTAGAAAAGAAAACATACCAAAAAATATTTAGAAAACATACCAAAAATATTTATAATGGTGGCCATATAAGGTTTTAATTCTATTGACCGTTTGTTTTTATTTCTGTGCATTTTTTTCCCCTGTAGAAGAAACTAAAATGATTCTCTAG
>RJWT010046580.1:0-11436 GCA_004365215.1 Cuniculus paca | reverse complement strand
GTCGGTGAGTCTAGGATGTTTGGGGTAAAGCATGCAGGAAAATTTTTGAATCTCCTCCTTATTCCTTTGCTGGTGTTAGAGACATTATTTATGGGACTGGCCCTGTTTGAACTTCAAACAAATCATCAGTGATGCATTTGACAGAACAGTGGGAAATTCCACAGCACACTGTGGAATACTTCATAGGTTCATCCAACCATGTAACCACTGCCACTTGGAGTGCCAACTGACAATCACATTCAGATGTGCATGTTCGAAGTCCAAAGGGGGAAAGGACCTATAGCAAGACCAATGACCTGTTGCTCAACACAGCTTGAGCCTCTTCGGATCTGTCAGTTGGGGCTGGGAATGCTCCGTGAGCTGAAGAACACCGCGGAAAAAAGCTACACCCCAGGGATTATTTCATTACATCTTGGAATTTAACAGTGGTCTTTTAAAGCCCAAGGCTGAAAAGGGTGGAGAATCTGGCCTAGCCGATCCCATCCTTCCACATTTATTACATGGAGAATAGCAAATTCTGCCTTGGTGGGAGCTTCACCTCAAGGTGGCAGCAAACACTAAGATTTATTCCCATCACTTGAGCGCTGTGTGTCTCCGCGTAACTGGGTGCTTTAGAAGGTAAACTCATTCTGCTTTCTGTGTTTGTATTCATCAGTGATGAGGATTGTGCTTCTCAAGCTTTAACATGCACAGGAATTACCTGGGATTCTTGTTAAAATTAGATGTGCTTACGGAATACTTAGGATGGGATCCAAGAATTTACATGTCTAACAAACCCCAGGTGATGGTGATGATGCATTATTGGCGTACCACACTTTGAGTAGTGGAGGGTCATATAAGCCCCAATACTGGGATTTTAAAAAAATCAAGTGGTTGGAGAGTAGCACAACATACTCAGCCTGCATGAGATACTGAGTTCAATCCCCACTACCAAAAACCAAGCATAAAGTGTGTGACATTGAGGAATTAAAAGGGCAGGTGTGGGTTCACATTCTAGTCCAGGAACTAGGGCTTTAGTCCACTCACTAGATCTACATGGGAATGCTTCATCTTTAAACTGGGAATACTAAGGGCTCCAAGCCATAGCTTTATAGTGGGACTCAAGTGAAATAGAAATTCTGCTTCCACAAGAAATGTGACCCAGGATTTAGGCAGCATCCCAGGAAAATGGGTGCCGATGACTGCCCTCATTTTGAGAGACACTGCAACATGCATTCCTGATATGCTTTGGTCAAATGGGCTGTTTTTCCTCATTTTCTGGAATTCCCAGGTATTTGAATGAATGAAAGAATGAATGAGCACATGAATGAACATTTTCTTTAACGACAGACCAATATTTTTTTTTCCCCACACAATATTGCTGTCTTAATTCTGCTATATTCAGCCAGATATCTGACTGACTGTGATTACTTTTATGCTAGGATGAGAAAGCTGGTTTTTATTCGTGCCTATGTGTGTTTGTGTTGCATATCTTTAGGAACGTATGTCCTTGTGTATTTACAGTCTATAATAGGCTGGACATTGGCTACTGAGGCTTCTCTGGCAACATGTGCAGGTTACAAAAGACCCTGAAGCATGTGATGCTGCTAGAAGGAGGGGGTGGGTGTAGGAATTAGGGCTCAGAACCACTTTGAGCTGGGTCCAAATTCAAGTAGTAGTTTATACACTGTTGGTCTTTGGGTAGGTGACAAAGCCTTCCTGGACCTCATTTTCTCATTCCTAAACTAGGAATGGTAACTGCTGCCTCCCAGGATCATTGTATTCTTCCTGTATTCAACAAACATTTGAATGCCCCGTGGTTGCCAGGCACTCCTTAGACACCAAGGCCACTCAGCAAACAACACACACCCAGTCTCTGACCTCATCTAACTTAACACGCAGTGAGAGAGGCTGATGATAAGCAAGCAAATGAGAAAAATAATTCTATCTAGTGGCAAATGCTCTGCAGAAAATAAAAGAGGATGATAGATCGAAGTGATACGAGTGAGAAGTAATGTTAGAGGGAGCCATCTGGAATGCCTGTCTGCTGAGGGCACTGGGCCAGAGCCCTGCATGGCAATAGTTAATAGTGTGGAGATCTGGCTATTCTGGGCAGATGAACTAGCAAGCATTAAGGTCCTGAGGTGGAAGAAGTCTTTGAAAATGTGTCAGAGACCCGAGGTGCCAGGAGCAAAGAGATGGATGTAGATTGTAAGCTGGAGAGATAGGCAGGGCCAAGCCTGCTGAGCCTGCCAGTCAAATAAAGCTTTTGGTTTTGATCTTCAGAGCAATGAGCAGTGTTAAGGGTTTTTAAAGAGCTAGCACATGTACATTTATTCTGGGCAATGGGATTCAGCAGTGAGGAAAGCAACCAGAATCCTTGCCCGTGAGTGACAGTTCTAGTAGAGGATCCAGACACTATGCTTACAATAGGTCAATTATTTTCAGCACCAATGCTATGAAAAAATTAGGGAACTGATAAAAGCAATCAGGAGTGTCCCAAGTGACCAAGAAATTTCTGTTCAAATGACTCTCGAGGTGGTACACTTAATATAGAAAAGAAGACCAACTATGCTAAGCTCTTGGAGAGGTAAAGAAGTATTTCGAAGACAGAAAACCATAAGAGCCGAAGTTCAGAGGTGGCTGTGAACTAGACATGTTGGAAGGGAGGAAGAAGACCAGTGTGGTAGGAACGTAGGCAAGAAAGGAAAGGATTATGCTTGAGTTTTTAAATAATTGCTTGGAAAGTACATCGATGAGGAAAAGGAGTGGTTAAGAAAAGGTCTTTAGGTAGGTGATGCGTCAGGATGAAGATGGTGATTTTGAAGAGTAGTGAGCTGGAAGCTTGCAGAGATAGAGGATGCGTAGGAGGTGTAACACTGAAGTGAACTCGTTATAGGGGAGCAGAGAGGGAGATGTTAGGCTGGGCAGTTAGATGTTACAGTAGTCCACAGATGAGGCTACAGTGGTCTAAATAAGGAGCACTGAGCAGAACTTGAAGTAAGGCCACCAGTCCAAGGTGTCTGCAAGTCTGCTTGGCTTCACATGACATGGCTAGCAGCTGTTGTCAGCCACCATTCCCTGGACATTTTAAATGACCTCTGCAAAGCCAAAAATCCAGTCGAGTAGGGCAAAGTGTGGTCCAAACACTGTTTTCCTTGTTCTCAACATTACCCTTTTATTGAGCACATCAGAGATTGCATAATCCTATTTCAGTAACCATAACAACACTTGACTCCTCTGGAGAGAGCAATTGATTGAAATTGCTAAATCACAGATTGCAAACAAGAATTCCCCCTGCCCCAGCAAGGAAGGGAAATGTGAGGTGTAATAGGGAGGGCTAGGAACTCTGGCAAACTGTAGAATACAGGGCCAATCAGATGTTATTTGACTTCAATTTTTAAAGATGCCTCTTGTGGATATAAAACTATGCTTTGTAGGCCACAGTTAGCTTGTGGGTTGTCAATTTACTGTCTCCAGGAGTGTTTTTATGTTTACTCTTCATGTAGCCAGGTCTTTCCCATCAGGGATTTTAAAGCTGACCTCCCCACCCTAGTTTTAACTTAAACCGATTCACTAACTTTCAGTTGGCTCTTGGCCAATTACAAGATTGTGTTTCTGTCTCATCTTTAAACTGTTGCATACTACCCTCTCCTAGCAACCCGCGAGCCCTCTGCAAGGTTGGTAAACCGAGATTCTGGGTCTTGACTCCAAACCGGAGTATGATAAACACATAGAGCAGGGCAGGACACTGCACTCCTGTGAACTGCAACCTTCGTTAAACTGAGTACTCTAGAAAATGAACGAGTTTCCCAAGCTGACCGGGTTCTGAAGGGCGTAAAGATTTGCAAGAACTTTGCGTCTGGGAGTATGAACTGGGGCCCTTGTCCACGGCTCAAGCCAATCTCCTTGCTGGGACTTTGACCCTTTAGAGGAAAGAGGTCACTTTACACATCTCTCAGTGGGCAGTGTGCCGGGAATGGATGTACACTGTGCTTAGCAACAGGCTGTTTTTCCTGAGAATAGCCTCACCAAGACTGCGAACTCCTGAGAAGTCAGTGGGGGCAGACACGGGATGAAAGCATCTGCAGAAGCAAGCGGCTCTCAAGCTCATCATGCCTTTGATTCCTCTGTGTTTCGTGTTGGTTGTTGCCCCAGGTGAGTATTTCTAACATGGAGTCGTGTCGCACAGCTTTGAAATGATGATTTAATGGTCTACCAGTTTGTCTATTATTATTCTCTTCTTATAATTGGTATTTGAAATGGCTAAGTTCTCCATGGCAGTACCTCATTTCTATCAAAATGTTTTCTAAGTTACAGATGGCATAAGTGGAGTCGGGCAAGCTTTTTGGAGGGCAAATGACCACTTCTCCCATTCTCTGCCATCTGCAGACTCAGGGCCAGCATCCCACTTCTGGAAGGCCCTCCTACAGAAATGCATAGTGATATAGGATATATGTAGGTATATTTGTAATAGTGAAAGCTAGAGGCAGTGTATGAGGTACAATGAATGCTTAAATTTAAAAATTTTATTACAGTAAAAGACATTTGCGGTGAACCTCTCAAAGCATTCCCCCTCACTTGGGCCACACTTACCCCACTGTTTTTGCTACTTTCTGAAGCAGTTTTGAAAGTTGTCTTTTGGAAGCATCTTTATGGGGTGTGATAAAAAATTACGAGGAGTGCTGCTGATGAGTGCCATTCAATGGAAAAGCAGGCTCATAAAAACGTTATGGATCTGGCACTGTGTGACTTCTGGTTTTCCCCAAAGTCAAAATGACCATCAAAGGTAAACGTTTTAAATCGATTCAAGCTGTCAAGGCAGACATGATAGCACAATCAAACACTTTCCTGAAAGGACTTTCAGAAAATGGCAAGAATGCTGGGATATATGTGTCTGAAGCAAGAAGGGTTATTCGAGGGGGATTAAAAAGCAATATACCTTTTACTGTAGTAAATTAAAGGCATTAAACAATCACCATGTTTCGACCACATGTCATATGTGTCCATCAGTGGAAGGTTAAGTAAGTGGCATTACGCCCACACTGTGGATCTCTGAGCCACTAGAAGGAGGCAGGCCTGGTTTAGCCCAAGAGGCTCCTTGTCACAGGACAGCTGACTTCCAGCTTCAGAGAGGACCAAGTGGTCACGTGGTGAGTAATAAGTGGAACCGGCACCTGAGCCAGGTCTTCTTGATTCAAATTCTGTTCCCGACATGGACCCTCTCCTATATCCACAGAGCTACTGCTATCAGTAGGGAAGGGGTCTTTCTAGTTTTGGCATTCTGGGGATGTTTGCTTTTTCTACTTTCCACACCAAAGAAATTTACTATGAACCACAACGCTGTCGGAATCATCTAAGAACATGTGGTTTGGGTCCAGCAAGTTTTGGTTCAGATCCTGGCCCTACCACTGATCAGCTATGCACCATAAGGCCACTGCATTTCTGTGCCTCGGTTTTTCTCAGGTGCACAAGGGAAGTGACAGTAGCACCCCCCATCCCCTGGGTGATGCGAGGATTAGATGAAAATGTCCCTGTGAAAGAATGTCCTATAAATGACCATCATTATTTATTTTTCATTCAATAAGTACGTAGTAAGTACTCTTATTCAAGTATTAAAATAAGCACCCTCCTTGCAGTTAGAGTGTAGGGTTCCCTGGGAGTGAAACAAATGAAAAGCTGACACCATCTGACGTGTCAAATGTCACGGTGTGGGAATGTGGAAACCCTGGGAAGTAGATTCCAAACCAATCCAGGCAGCACTGGGAAGGTTTTCTGAAGGAAGTGATGCCCAAGGGGCATCTTGAGGATGGGTAGAGTTTTGGGAGGTGGAAAGTGTTTTATAAACAACGTATCCTGACCAGAGAAAGGCAGAGGAGGATAACTAGAACAGAGCCCGGGAAAAGGGGCACGTGGAGGGAAACAAAGGTGACCATATCTGGCAGGATCAGGGGCCTTTCCAAACTACAGTGTTAACCTGAGATATCCGAGAGTGTTTGATTTCCCTGGTGCTTCCCTCGCTGGGCTGTGGCAATATTCTTTGTGTTCTGTTGTATATTGCAAGATATGATTCTATCCCATTTCCTTAGTTTGTATTCTGCTGAAGGCAATCCCAAGAGAAGAGCTCAAGAGTAAGTAATTTATCTGGGACACGATTCCAGGAAGCAGAGTAGGGGGATAAGGAAGCGAGAAAGTGAATCCTGTTAACAGTTCTACCAGGAATCCAGTGTACAAGCTTATCTCAGAGAGACCCCACCCCCCAAGGAAGGGTGAGGAAGTTGCGATGTTTACCCAACACTGCTTGAGGCCACGAGGCTGTGTCCAGGGTGGTTGATTCCTTGGCACTGGGACTTGTCCTTTGTGCAGGCCAGACTGCTCTCTAGGCAGAGTAGCAGATGCCTGGGAAACACGCTGAAGTATGTGGAGGGGATGGTGGATCTGCTACACATGTCCAAGAAACTCTGAAACAACAAAAACAAACAAACAAAACTGAAACAGCAAAATGAAAAGAAAGAAAAAGAAAAGCGGCGTGGCCTTTGGGGGAGAGTTCATTGGTCCCTCGCTCTTGTGCAGTGTGAGATGCGGGACTGGTTGTCTTCATCCCTGACCATCTTTTCAGAGACATTTAAAGTGGCAAAATAGAGACGTTGTTTCCTCCTGGTGCAGAGGATGTCTTATTTAACACCTAGTATAATAAAATTATTTTCTCTGTATAGGGAAAATAGTCAGGAAAATTTATGCTCATTTTCTAAAAGATTCAAGTTTTGTTATGTTCAGAGTTCCTTAAGTATAGTTTAAAGACAAATCCAGAGCGCGCGTGGCATTCACCTGGGCCTTGCGGTTGGGGAACAGAGGGTAAGGGATGTAAATGTGAATCTCATATTAGTTAGGATGCCATCAGTAAGAAAGTCCTTTGTCCCTCACCCAGAGGTCACGTGTTCTCTGTCAGCGTCAGAGACATGGCAGCCTAGCTTGTCAGCTTGCAAATAGAATAAGTTCTTAGATCTTTGATGGTCCTAATGAGCCACTTCAACTGATTTTTAAGACTTGTAGTGCAAATGAACAAAACATTTATTGTGCTTTTCTTTTGTGGTACAACATGTGAAAGGGAAGCTTGGTAGAAAAAACTAAAATTTTGGGTTTCATCTAAGATGTTCTAGCTTTTCTCAAACTTGCCATCGAGAATGCCAACCCTGTTCTGGAAAATGCCTCTGAACACACCTGGGTTGTCATGATCAACGTGTCGCTCTCACCTCACGCTTCTCTGGCTGGAGATCCTGTTATTCTTAATGCAAATCCTGTGGTCCGTCCATTTGTGCTGTCTCATAGATCCACACATCTGTGGGATGTAAGTATGCATGCAAACAGCATTGTCATTTGGTACCCTGAGAGCTTGGAAATGAAACTCTTATCTTGTCCTTCTCTTCTACTGGATGTCATTTCTTTAGCAGTCACTCATTGGGATCCCATAATGTGCCAAATAGTCTAAAAACCTTGGCACCACCAGGACCCGTTTATTTCACAGATATGTATTGAGAACCTAGTTAGGTATAGGACAGTGCCTTTCCCTCATGACATTTACTCTCTATACAGATACATGTTAATCAAGTAAACCCATACACAAGTATAAGATTGTAAATGTGGCCGGGTGTAGTGGCTCACGTCTGTAATCCCAGCACTCGGGAGGCTGAGACAGGAGGATCGTTGTGAGTTCAAGACCAGCCTGGGCTACAAAGTGAGCTCAAGGCCAACCTGAATGGCATAGTGA
Organism: Cuniculus paca; assembly: GCA_004365215.1. NCBI lineage: Eukaryota > Metazoa > Chordata > Mammalia > Rodentia > Cuniculidae > Cuniculus > Cuniculus paca. The sequence continues at coordinate 3,689 of RJWT010046580.1, read as the reverse complement.
GACCCTGTCTCAAAAAAACAAGGGCCAGGAATTTAGCCCAGTGGCCTAAGCACCTGTCTGGCAAGCATGAGGTCATGAGTTCAATCCCTGGTGCTGCAAAAAAAAAAGATTGTAAATGTGATAAGAGCCATGAAACACAGCCTGCGAGTATTTGACAGCCCCTAAAGAGGACTAGTTAGGGTTCCCCAAGGAAGAGGTATGTGAAAAACAATCTGCATAGTGGGTAGGGATTAAGCAGAGGAAGGAAAGAACACTCCACGTAAAAGGAGCAGCAGTGCAAAAGACCTGGGCTAGCAGCACAGTGCCTGCCTGGCAAGCGCAAGGTCCTGAGTTTGATTCCTGGTACCAAAAAAGAAAGAAAGAAGGATAGAAAGAAAGAGTATGCAGAGAAGCAGGGACAGAGTCAGCCAACAAGCCACTGAAGAATTTTGCAGAAAAGGGGCACAATTTGCTTATATTTTCAAAGGATCATTCCCCGCTCTTTTGAGAACAAACTATAGAAGTGATGCGAGGTCTGTCATGAGGCTCTTAAATATCCTTCCCAAACCTGGGGGTCATCAGGCTTTTACATTTGTTGCCTTATTGGGGAAGTGGATCCCAATCTCTTGCAAGGTATTACGGTACACAGTGAAAAGAAAGAGTAAGAGACAAAATGGTGATGCGATGGGCACCTGGGATGGCCAGTTGTTCATGGGGAACAAAAGACCATGAGTCAGCCGAACCTCGGTATTTATTGATCACATTCGCATTGAGGAAAATGGTGAGGAGGTTATGGCTGGATGTGCCAGATAAATGCCTAGGTAGGCAAGGCTTGTGAAAGAGGGAATGAAAAATTCTTGTAAAAGGAGCAGAACAGCCAGATTCAGGTTGTGGTTAACGAGTGAACTGCTTTGTAGTCAATTCTGGGGAGGAAATCTCTCTGGAGTCACACAGGCCTCAGTGGAGACCTCATCTCATACACTAGCCCTCACAGTCTCACAGCCCACTTCTCTGGGTGCAACCATGGCCGTTGGTGAAGAGCAGTGCTAGCCCAGCGCGCCATCCGCTTGCTTCCATGAAGACATGTAAGCAGCCTTGGCCAGACTCACTGTGCAAACTGAAAGCCAATTTAGAGAAGTCACTTCTGTGCAGCCTGCCCTGCTTGGAAGTAAGCATGATCACACTTGGGTCTGGGGGAGGGCAATGTGGTGGTCTGCCACACTTCCTAATTCAGTTTGGTGGCAAATGCAATCCCACACTTAGTCTTCACTAGATTTCTGTTACAAGTTTAAGCAGTAGCAAAAGTGTTCGGTAGTTTTACTGATTATTTTTTATTATGGTATGGTAGAACTCTCCCAAGGATAGATTTTAGCGTCTGACAAGCTTTGTTTCCAATCATAACAACCTGACCTTGGGTAAATTACTTGACTTTCTGTGCAGTGGTTTTCTACTCTGCGTAATGAGATTTACAACAATAACGCTCACGGATTGATAAAAAGATCCTGTGAGGTAAGGTATGCAAAGTGACAGCTTGCTGCTTAGTCCGTACCAACCACTTGACACACAGGAGTTACTATAATAAATATAATCCAATTATTCGGTGTTGTCATAGCCAGATGATAGACCACTAAAAAAAAGGAGATGTAGCCATGCTACTAAGACTACATCAAAGACCAGTTGTAGATAACATAAGCAACTGCTAAATTATAAAACATTGCCACAGCATGGACATATACTTGTAGATAAGGGCTAAACGAAATGAGTTAATATCTGTTTCTATGCTGTTACAGTAAAAAGCGGGCGCATGCTGTTCTACCTGGAGTTTAGCGTATCATTATCCTTTGTTGAACTTGTTTCCTTGCCACATATGTGCTTATTTGGTTTGCAAGACACTGGCTGAGCTTAGAAGGGGTGGCTGGACAGGCAAAGAAAACCTATGTCCATACCAAACAAACACCAAATTGGTCTCTCAGAGAAAAGATAGCAAACAGTGACCAAATGAGAAGTGAACTGACTACGTAGATAAATCCATGGAAGTGAGACATGCTAGGCTTCAGTTACGTAATCTTCAAACTGCTACCCATCAGGGAGCAACCCGAAAGGGGCTGCCTAGGCAGGCTGGGAGTGGACCCAAGCCACCCTTGTTGTGCACAAGTCCTGCTCTCTGGATAGGGTGGTGGGTATCAACCAGAGGGGACTTGAATTATCTTCCTGTCTTCTGCCAGTGTAAGTGTAAGGATAAGAAATGTCATTTATTTAATAAATATTCATACAAAGCTGATGTGAAGCCTGATACTGTGTAAGGTGTTAGGAAGCAAGAAGAAGGAGATAGCTGCTGCCCCTCTGGCATTCCCAGGACAGAGGAGTCCACATGAAGAGGAAGCCTGCTTAGGGCTGTGCTTTTTGGATAAGGGAGCTCCTTAAAGACGAGCATGTTTTTCTTGAGGCTGGAAAACTTGTACATCTTTAAAATCAGGTTATGGTGTTAAACAAATTTATCAGAGATCATCAGGGTGCAGAGAAAATAAAAAAAGCATTGGGGTAAGGAAGACTTGACTTTACACCTCAACTCTTTCTTGCGAGCTGTGATATCTTGGGCGAGATCTCTACCTCTGAGCCTGTTTCTTAAGCAGCAGCATGGAGCTGGTAATAGCATTTGCTCTACGGGATAAGTGTGAGGTAGGTCCAGGATATGCCGAGGAGAGAACAGGCATCAGGTATCAATGCGCTGCTGAATTTCCATGGAATTTTGATGATGTGCCTTCATGTGGCTCTCAGCAATAGTAGTGGTCAGTGCAAGGGTTCTGGGAGTAGACTGGAAGGATCAGGCTCAGGTTCCACCTCCAGCTGCAGCAGGAATTTCCTTCCTATTTTGTATATTCTAAGTTTCAGTTTCCTTATCTGTGAAGTGGGGATGAATATGTCTGTCTTGAGAGTGTTTTGATGATTAAATGAAAAACCGAGAGCTGTGCGTGTTACTCGGGATGATCAAGCAATATTAGCTTTTGTTACTATAAGGTTTGCAGGTGACATGATTCTTTGTTCTGAGAGTCCGTGTTCTAAAGGCAGCTGTGAGGGCAGTGTGGTTGGTGGTTAAGACCATGGACTTTGGTGTCTGGATTTTTGTTTCTTGCTGGGTGATCTTTCTAGGCTTCCATATCTTTGCTTATAAAATGGGTGTATTAAGATTATCAATTGCACTATTTTGTGACTAAATGATGTAATTAATATAAATGCTTAGAGTTAACACACAGTAAATGTTCAATAAATGTAAGCTATAAGCATCACTTTACCATCATCATTTAGGCAGGGGGTTCATGATTTAACATAGGATTCCAAAGACAAATATTCAACCCCTTCCAGCAAGCATTGTTGTTCAGTAAAATCTTTGCTATTATTTCACATGTAAGAAATATTTAGAAACAAACATTCTGTAACCCACATATACCATACAAGACATAGAAAGAACATTAGTGATAAACTTTCAAGGCTTTCATATAAGGATAAAGAAAGCCAGATCAGAGACCTGAAGGTCCACATCCAGAGTCTTACAGACATTTCACACTAGAGGTGGGATGTGAACTCAGATCTCTTGATATTCAACCTCAAGGAGTCTCAGACCAACAGAGAAATTCAAAAGCCAGTGTGAAAATCAAGAAGGAAAATGACAGGACATGTGAATGACTGAACAGGTGAAGGACAAGAGGGAC
>RJWT010046579.1:0-11432 GCA_004365215.1 Cuniculus paca | reverse complement strand
CCACAGAAGGCTGAACAGATCATGGTAGCTTAAGGCCCTGGAAGATGAAAGGGACAGCATAGCTGATCGGGACCCCAGAGACAGCCGCTGCCTGTATATGCCCAGCAGCCTTCATCACTGCTGCTTTTTTTTTTCTTGCTTTCATTTTTTCAAAAATAGTATTTCCTTCATAAAAACTATGGTGATTTTAGGGCAGGAGAAGTAAATGGGAGATGGTAGAATGTGCTGATTCGAGTCTCACAGAAGTTGTTATCATTTTATGTATATGCAGCATGAAGCTAACAGAGTCCATTCTTCTCCTTTATTTTAACATGAGAGAAATCATAAAAACAAAATGCTCATAAAAATGTAAGGCAGCATGTGGTTTAGTGGAAAGAATTAACTCCCTGCATCCATACACAGACCCAGGTACAAAGACTGAGTCAGGCTCTGCTGTAGCAATGGATGTTGGATGGCTTTCTGCACCCCAGTGGATAATAATGCCTGATGTTGGGATCACTGAAAGAGTAAATAACATCATGAAGATTAAATGCCAAGTGCAGTTATTGTACAAATGGCTGCTCAGAAAACCTACCTCAGTTCAGGATCTCATTACAGTTTCATAACCTTAGGCAAGCCACTTAAACCCATCGAGGCTCAACTTTAAAACAGGGCTGATCATGTGCACGAGACAAGACATTAAGGAAATTGAGTATGGTGGCCGCCATTAACTTCTCTGTGCCTTGTGAAGTGCTGCATGCATTTGAGACAGAGCAGTAACCTACTTTGTTCTTCTGTGTACCCTGTGTCACCAAGCATCAGAGAAACAGCCTTGCAGACTGAGTCCCCTTGTTATGGTTAATACATTGTGTCAACTTGAGCAGTTTAGAAGTTTAACTGAGAGACTCAGCAGGGAGCCAGGGTTCTTACTTTGTAAATATCCTCATCCTGTGCAAAGGAGGGCAAGGACATTTTGTAAGGGTCACACCCACCCCGAAAGGAGGGTGATGGTGGCCTGTGTACATTATAAGGGATGGAGAAGAGGCTCGAGTTTGCTCTCTTTTTGCTCTGGCTGCTGCCTTGAAGTGTTACCCCAGTGCCATGCCACCCTGCCTTGGAGCCAGCTGATTATGGACTGAAATCTCCAGAAACTGTGAGCTAAATGAACCTTTCCTTACTTTACTTTGACTGTCAGGTGTTTTGTCCCAGCAACGAAGAAAAGTAACCAAGACACCTCTCTAAAAGATAGGTACTTACTAGCAATTTTACAAATATGCTCCCTGATTATGATGCCTACCCTGCATTGAATGAAACATCATGGTCACTGGGTAGAAAGCAGAACAGGATCACTGGCACATAGCAACTAACATTCTGCACTTACTGTATGCTAATTCCTACTTTACATGCTTTAGACATTTTACTTCATTTAATGCTCCCATCTGCCCTCAGACAACTTAATAAAATTGTTTTCATCTTGCAAATGAGAAAACTGAGGTACAGGTAATTACCCAAGATCTTATAACTAGTGATAAAATCAGATTTAAAGTTTGAAGTCTGGGTCTGAAATTTCCATTCTTATTCAATATTATATGGCAAAATAACAAGTTGTTTATGAGCATTTATTTGTTGAATTCATAATTACCATTTTCATTTAAAATTATTAGCTCATGAAAAGCAATATAACTTATGTCTACTTCATTATTTCTAAAGGTAGTGAATATATTATTTATCCAAATAAATTCTGATAATAAAAATGCTACCATCAACACAGAGTTGCCTAATTTATCACAATTCACACATATCTTTCTGAAACTCTCCTGTAACCTGGGATAATGTACTTATGCATCTATTTAAGATAGATAAGCACCCTCATAAATATGATCTTGCGTTTACTATTTCCTTTTGGCCAGATACAGTAATTAAAACACAAACCAGCTCAATACATAGGAAAAACTAAAATGTGATTTCATTACCACTGTCCGCTTGCATCCATAATCTCCAAAAGTTTCTAAAATTCCTTGGAAGAATTCAGGTATTCAGAGATTTCCTTTATTGATTGAGTAATTGATTGATTGGTTTATGGATATTCAAAAATTTAATAAGTTTATCGGTACAATTTATGTATACACAATGATCACAGTTATCATAGGGTGTTTATACCTGTACATGATATATCTTCCTTCTTCTTTTTTCCCAGTCTCCTCCCTTCCCTTCAATCCTTCTTGTACTCCTTATTTACAAAAGCTTTGTTTCCTCCTCTCTTCCTGCTTCCAACACATATTCTGCTTCTCCAGTCCCTAAAAGTACAAATTGATCTTCTGTCTTCGTCTTCTCCCCCTCAGTGCTCTGACCAACACAGCAAAGCTGTTAAGGAATCATTCAGGAGAAATAAAGCAAGAACAAAAGATAAGAAATTGTGAAAATGCAAGGAAATATTTAGCCTTGGGATGTGTATGGAGCATGTGCACGTGCATATGCATACATTTTATGTGTATGTGCAATCTCTCTGCAAATGCATATACACATTTAGAGTTAATGTCATTCATATAAGGGTATAAAATGTACTTATTTGTCATGCATGTTCAGTAGTTTTTATTATTATGACACCTTGGTGAACACCTAATTCGTTGAAACGGCATTCCATTTTGTCCATTTTCTTCCTCACATCTACGTTGTCCAGGTAGAGGAGAGCTCTGAGGATGATTTCTGTGTGTTTTTCTGTCAGGCAAATCCAACAAAAGGAAACAAGCCTTTCCCCCAGTTTGATGGAAGCCTCTTTCCTCGCCTGCAGTGTACAGGGCAGCCAGGGCTGTCTAATTGAGAAATCGTGTGTCAGCAAAGGATTACATAAAGCCAGTGGGACATATTTTATTCTGCTTTTCACTTCTTGCTATGTCTCTCCCCTTTCCTAAAACAGATTTTCCTCTGGCTTTGAAAGAGTGGAGTGTTATTAGTCCAGGAAGAAAATTGCCCTAGAGAATCGTAATGACTTCACCACCAGGGTGACATCAAACCAGACCGTTTAAGAATAATAGGGTTTTAGATTCTGTAGAGAGAGTAGGATTTGGGAGACAAATAGCAGTGGAAAGTCCCATGGCATGTAAGACAGAAAAAGAGGACAAATGTTGGAACTTTTCCAGCTGTCGAACTTATGTGTAGAGCTACCCTCAACCTCTCCTGGCATCTGAGTTCAAAGATGGAAATTAAATATTTAAGGCTGGCTTCAGCTCTTTCTTCAGGCTACTCGTCTACCAGATTTAGGAGGTAAAAAAAATTCTTCAGTGAAGAAAACACTCCTCTGTTAACACAATGCTGTTATCCTTGTGTTTTAACTGGCTTTTCCTTAAGTCTTTAAGGATTGACACATGTGTTGCTGGTTGGACTTGCTGCTCTAATAAAAGACGAGCAAAAGAGAGAAGTTGTAGAAGGGTCATTTGGTATTTAAAATGTGCTTCTTATTTACACTAACGATAAGCTGTGTAATATTTAAGGCTTTCTAGTTCTGATCCATCAAATAGATAGTGGTGCATGCAGCTTGGCGGGGGTGGAGAGTGATAGATCCTGTGCAATTGTGTGTGTTTAGCAATCCTTTAATGGTATGCATTCTAAGATGAAATGGGTGTTTTTGCTAAGGTTTTGGGAATAGAGGGAGAAGTAAGTAAAATCTTTGGCTCAACCATCCAGGTTGATGATGAGGGAATACAGGAAGAAAGAGCAAAAAGACTTGGAGTGAAAAAGATTTATGGTTTTAGTTCACTTGTGGTGTTGGAATCAGGTAATTTATGAACAGCATAAATTTTCCATCACTTCTCTGAACATAGGAAAGTCCAAAACCAAAATGTGAGCAGGTTTTATGATTGATAAAGCAAGGTTCTTTAGAGATAGTGATACCTAGGTGTCCTCACATGGCAGAAAAGCAGAATAACAGAAGACACCTGAGCTCCATGTCCTGGCCTTTACAGACTCATTCATTCATAAGGACAGATTCCTTCTGACTCAGTGCTTCTCCAAAGATGCTTCTTCCTAACACTTTCTCTTTAGGGGATTAAGTTGTAACACAAGATATTTTTGAGGGTGCACACAGACCACAGTGCCTGGGTTTGAATCCCAGTTGTTACCTTTTTTCTCAGAGTTTAGGTTGGTCAGGTAGACTGGTTGTCAGAACCATGAAATTTGATCATCGTATTTGTAATCCTCGGTTGGTAACTGATTAGTTGTGTAATCTTCAAGTTACAGAACATCTATGAGATAGCATGTTTCAATCGGTGAATCATGGGAATTTATGGAAGGATTAGAAGGGATCAGGTTTAGTATAGCATCTGGAACATATTTATAAATAGCAATGTCTGACATAAGCACTCAAAGTTTTAAAGATTGACTATATTAGATATTTCATTCTTGGGCTGAGAATTTAGCTTACACGCATAAGCGCTTGCCTGGGAAGCACAAGGTCATGGGTTTGATCCCTGGTACAAAAACAAACAAACAAACAAAAAATTTCATTCTTCTTCAATGCCTTTCATATCCATACACATGAAAGGGTGTGGGGTTAGAATGCAACTCTATATCCTTCTCCGTTCAAGACTGAAACATATATATATATGCTTAGTTTGTGGCCTAGACCCAATTTTCATTATCTGAACTTTGTACAAATAACTGTCAGCTTTGCTGGATCAGTTTGGTTTTTGATCAATGGAAATACTATGAGTACAATGTCTATCTTTCTTGATAAATTTGTCAAGTTTCACTTTCATTTTCCTAAATTTCTGTTTTAAACAGCTCCTTTCATGAGGTAGATTTCACTTGAAACAACAAAAAGCTAATAATAAAATATTGTGAGCAGCCGGGTGTGGTGGCTCACACCTGTAATCCCAGCACTCGGGAGGCTGAGATAGGCGGATCGTTGTGAGTTCAAGACCAGCCTGGGCTACAAAGTGAGCTCAAGGCCAGCCTGAACGGCATAGTGAGACCCTGTCTCAAAAACAGGGCTGGGGATCTAGCTCAGCGGTCTAAGCACCTGCCCAGCAAGCGCAAGGTCATGAGTCCAATCCCCGGTGCCGCAAAAAAAAAAAAATATTGTAAGCACACAGAAATGGAAAAAAATATATAACAGACTCTTGTATTCTCTGATAGGTCTGAACCCCATCTTCCCCAACCCACTCCCAGGTCCCTGATTACCTAGAATGGCTCAATAACCTGGACTCAAACTCTCCTTAGGATTTACTCCAGGAGGTCCTGCCAAGAGCTCAGGCTGGTTGTGTCCTACACTGAGTCATTGCCGTTTACTCACCATTCTGGAAACTCAAGTTTAACATATTAACAGCCAACAAATATCACTCGTGGACAAGGTACTAGTTGCTTTGAGGACTAAGCATATGCCTGTGAACCAAGTACCCTGGTCCTTGTGGAGTTTGTATTTCACTGAAAAATATTAATCTGGTCATATTTGCTTTAGGTATTTTCTAAGAAATGATCTGTTGCAGATGTAGCTGGAAGCATCTTACAATCCTACATTCTTCCTACGAAACACCCTCTAATGTGTGTGCAACCCTGCTGATTTACTTCCAGTGGCCAAGCGGAGTCAAGCCCCTCCTCCTCATTGGACTTGGTAGACATTCATCCTTTCACATGGACTTTTGAAGACACATAAACACCCTGGTATTTTAAAGGTGTCTTTTAAGATTTCAGGTATCTCAGAAGCATTCAGAAGTGCCTTTCTGCATTACTCTGACAAAAATTATAAGCAAAGAAAACAGCTCATTTGAGACATTTTATGAACCATAAGATATTCCACAAACACTATTATTCCACTTCTTGCATTGGTAGTTTCTTAAGTGCTACCTCAGATTATCTGCACCATATCCATTTCCAAAGATTCAGCATCTTCCTCTACCCCAAGGGCCATTTTGCAACTAAATCTGGGATTGCTCATAGAGTGCCCTAAGTTGGGGAATGGAAGATACTTAGGGCAAGAAAGAAAATCCAGCTTCCTAGAAGCTGCCAAAGGTGTTAGATGATGCCACCTTTTAAGTCAAACTTCACCACTGTGGGACAGAACAGAAAGGAACTGGTAGACTGATTTCTGTTCCTAATTATCATGCATATCTGGAACACAGATCTCCTGTATGCTTGTTTGAGGACATGGCATTGACCCTGGCATACAGCTACATGCCAGGCTAACACTTTGGAAAGTGAAACAAGTGCGTCCAATTTGGAAGATGAGCAAAGTGAGGCTTCAAAAGGGTATGACAAGGAAAAGGTGATAGAGAGGAACTAAGAAGTCTCCCTTCTTCTAGCTTGACCTTCATGTAGGAGAAACAAAGTGTGACAAAAAAGCCATAAAGAAGAATAAACTGGAGACTTTTGTAGGAAAATGGATACAACTTGAGAACATACTCGTAAATGAAATAAATCAGACTCACATATGTAAACATCATACTGTCTCCCTGGTATGAGAAACTGAAAGAGTAGATAAATTCTAATATAAACAATAGATATTGTGAAATGGGAAGAAATTGTTCAAAAGGAAAAAGGGACTAGGATGGATGAAAGGGGAAAGGACAGTAGGGAAAAGGAAAAAAATGCAAGTCAGTTATACTATTAGTATCTCTTAGTTCATTAAAAAGGAAGGTTTGTGCTAATATCAATTGGAGAAATTTTTATGCCCATGTCTTGTACCCTGAGCAATTACTTTAAAGGTAACAACATGTAATGTATTAACTATTGTTACTCTCCTATTATTTTGTTATGAAATTTTGTTTTACCTTGATTCTATAAAACAAAAAAAAAAAGATTTAGAAAAGAGATGGGGAGAAAGCCTTTTGTTTTCACTCCATTGCAACATTTCATCTCTTTCACTGATGTATTATTTCTGTCTGTAATTGTCTTTAGTGAAAATCATGACAGATTACCTTTCTCTTGCTTTATACTTTCTCCCCAACTGTGGACTGAAATAGTCACTATTGCTGAAATAGGTTCTGCATTTGCTTGATTCTAGTCTTCATTTGACATAGAATCTCTTTTATCTTCTTCCTTTTCAGTGCCATTATAGCTCACCATTGAAAATCTTCCTCATTCTCCCTAGTTGAGGCTGAATAATCTCACCTCTAGGAAGAGTTCCCTGCTGCCTTCAATTGCATAGGAATTGATTGCTCCTTCCACTGATAGTTATTTAGAAAATTGCCATGCCTTTAATTAGCACTCATTTCTTTCTGTTCTATTTTATTCAACACTGCACCTACTGCAGCATCCAGAACAGCGTCTAGCATTCGTAAGTGCCCATGCATTTATTCAACAAATGCTACCAAATATGATGGCCCAGGCATTGTTCCAAGAAGCAAAAATCTATGCTCTCTGAGACTTACAGAAGTGAATGGAAGGTGGCACACAGAAAATAAAAAAGTGACTATATAAATAAGTTCATTTTGATCATTCACAACAATTTTGTAATTGTAAAGGGTTTGTGTGATAGAAAGCTACGGACAGGGATTAAACAGCAACACTAAATCAGGAGGTCAAGGAATTCTTCACCTAGGGGACAATTTCTTAATTAATCACCTATGGGACAATTTGTTAATTAATCCCCCATGATCAAATGATGCCAACATTTGAAGACCAAATGAAAAAAAAAGAGCAGGCAGTGAAAAAAGAAGGAAGGAGTGTAGAGGTAGTAGTTACCTGTGTTTTTGAACCAGATATCCAGGGTTGTTACAGTACACTGTGTAAAAGGAACCATGCAAGTAATGTAGATAAATAATTACACTTAATAAAGATTTTGGTGTTTCCTTAAGAAATGGAAGAGCATGAAATATTTCAAAGCAAGTCTGGAAAAGTTTGGAGTGTAGCGCTCGTTAGATACACTGATCAATGTTTTCCCTTTGTCAGCACTTGAAGTTTTGGAAAAGTACCAATGGTGTGGCTAATTTTCTATGTGCATGTAGAGTGAATGAGTATTTGCTGAGCTTCTGTTATAGACCTCCTACCTTAACCTTTTTCACCTTCCTAAGTTACCTCCATATGTGCTTCTTTAACAGATACCTCATAAAGAAGAATTTATAAATAACAGAAATTTATTTCTCACAGATCCAGAGGCTGAGAAGTCCAGGACCAAGGCACCAGCAGTGTCTGGTCTCTGCTTCCAAGATGCAGTTGTGAACACTGTGTCCACACATGACGAGAAGACTAGAGGGGCAGAATATGGAGAGGCCTCTCAGTAATTCCCTGTAGCAGTTTGCTAAGGTCACTAATCCTGTTCATGAGAGTTCAGCCCTCATGGTTTAATCACCTCTGAAAGGCTTGTTCCTTACTACAATCTCATTAAGCATTAAACTCCAGCATGCAGATTTTGGGAGGAGGTCACAAAGCAGAGGCTCATCACTTATAATGTGGTTGTGATCCAATAAACCCTTGGGAAGCTGAAAATATGGTGTTTCAGAAATGCATGTATTAACATTCACCCTATGAAACATAGAAGAGCATCTTGCTACCTTAAAAGGGCTCAAAATACTTACATTATTCTGCCTTTGGGCAAAATCATCTAACATGGATCTGACAAAGCTGTCTGACAAAGCATTGAATGTCTCATGCAGTTTATAGAATACAACCCTAAAAGTGATGAACAGAGTGTTTGCACAGGTACAGGAGACAGAGATGGGCATTTTACAGACAATAGAATATGAAAAGAGAAAACAATACCCAAGAATCACAAGCAACACAAGAGTGTTGGTCATTTGTCCTGACAGTTGTGTGTCTGACTTTCTGTTATTGTCTCACATGGTAAATCTGTGTATATTGCTAGCTTAGGAAAAGATCAAAATTCAAAATTTGAAGTACAGTTTCTACTGAATGTGTATCATTTCTATGGCACTGTAAAGTAGAAGAATCACAAGTTGAACTACCATTGGTTAGGGGCTCTGCATGTATGTGCATGTCTGTGTGTGTATACATACACTTACATAGAAGTTTCTGTGCCACTTGGCTTTGGTTGTCGACTTGGTTAAGAGACTCCTGGAGAAGTGCTCGAATCATGAAAGCACAGTAGTCATCGGTTGATAGACTAATCGAGGAGTTCATAGGTGAATATACCATTACAAGGTTGGACCAAGTTGGAGGTGGGGCATCAAGGCCATGCCTTCAGATGAGTAGCTTCACTTCATCATGCCCTGGAGCCATGATGATTTTTCTTTGGAGTCAGTCATGGACTGAATCCTCTGAAACTGAGATCAAAATAAAAGTTGTGGGTCTTCGGTTCTTTGTCCCAACAATGGGAAAACTGACCAGCAATACACATATATATGTAAAAGTTCTGATCAGTGCCTAAGTTTGGACTATTACCAAGGAAATGAACACACATTGAAAGATTTTTTTTAAGAACATTCACCCAAATGAGAAAAATAAAATTTAAAAATGTCAATTGTTGTTATGTTTAGATGCTGGAGTTTGCAATGATTTTTTTTTCACTTTTTTAGCATACACTGTATTGCTATGAGTTTTCTGCAGCAAGCATATGTAACTCTTAGAATAAGAGCAAGAGAACAGACAGTTTATTAATAATTTAAAAATAAGAGCTTCCTAAAACTTACTGGCTATGAGTCATTTCCTGTTGTGTATCACAGCCTGCCAAGGGGTCACTGCTAGTTACATCATTAATGGCAAAAGGTATGCTGCCATATTGTCACATTCCAATTAGAAGAAAAACAGTCTGAGTGTGTGTATATATTCTATTTCACTTCCACGTCTTCTTATAAAATAATGAAGCTTTCCTATTTTTATTGTTTAATAGTATATGTCATTGTCATTATATTATATTTTAATTTATTCAGTGTCTGTCTTCTAACTCAGAAGGAAGTTGCATGAGAATAAGATCTGCCTTTTTTATTTACTTGGTAGCTTTTATAGCAAGGGTAATTACTGGTATAGAGTAGCTATTCAGTAAATATTTTTGAATGAATGAATAAAAGAAAGGTGAGAAGAAATTTATTGCATAACTATGTATATGTATATGTATATATGGTAGGTGGTCTGTATGTAGCTGTGCACTGCATAATGATATTTTGGTCAATGATAGATCAAGTATATTGTGATAATCTCATAAGATTAAAGTGGATTTGGGGAATTAAAATAGATTTGGGGAATTGTCTAGGGAACCTGTCTTAATCACTTTCTCATTGCTGGGACAAAATATCACCCATAATTAAAGGAGGAGAGGTTTATTTTGACTCATGATTTTACTCCATAGTTGCCTGGCTCCTAAGCAGTAACTGCATAATGGAAGGGCCTACAAGAAGGGAAGCTACTCATATCATAGTGCCCAGGGAAGTCCAGGGAACAGAGAGAAGGAAAGAACTGGAGACAAGAAAATGCCCTCCCAGGTCACATTCCCTGTAGCCCACCTCGTAGTCAGCAATGGAGCTCATTAGTGGATGGATCCACTGACGGCTGCCAGATCCAGAAGTCCTACCTCTGAACATGTGAGGCTTTGGCAGAACATTCTAGATTCAAACCATAACAGAAGCCACTGAGGTTGTAACGTTATCCTGCAGCATCCTCTTCTAGAGTCTGTGATGAGCCTGGTGCACCATGGCTCCTGTTTTACAACAGCACAGCTTAAACAATTTTTTACAATATATAATACTTAATAAATGTAGTAACTCCATTACTGCTTTATATAATATTTACTACATATATTTTTATCATTAGTTTGGAATATAGCCCTTGTTTTTTAATTAAGTTTAGTGGTATGTTTTAGGTATACACAACAATTACATTCATTATAGGGAATTTGCACCTGTACATGATATAACTTGATTTTTGTTTTCATCCATCTACCCTTCCTTCCACCCTACTTACTAAAAAAATTGAAATAAAAACATAATAAGTTACTGTAAATCAGTGTGCTGTGTTCCACCTGCAGTAGTTTTATACATCTTGAGTTCACTCTGCTTCTTTACTTCATGAAGAGGCCACATGGAATAATTAACCAGAAGCTAGGGTTGTGTTCTCATAAAACAAAATTAACAAATGTATTCATTTACCAGAACCTTTCCCCATTGTTAAGCGACATATGACTATATTACAGATTCTGACCTTCCAATTATCCTACAGGAGACGTGTGATTACGTGTCACCTACAGAACAGAAAATTGAGGGCCAGAAAGTATAATTGTCACACCTGAGGCAAAAGCACTGAACTCTCATAGATGATGATGTCTGTAATATTTCTGTTTGTCCATGTCCTTATTTTGTTCTCTGCCCCTAAACCTTACTATTATTAACCATATCCACTACTTCAGTCCCTGAGGACTATGTTGTGTCTTGGGCTAGCCAGTCTCCCTTGCCACATATGCTGGAGTCCTTGCCCCAAACTGACTTCAGAGATGCTGACCCTGCTGCCTAGTGCCAGCTATCCCTTTACAATATGTCCACATGGCTCTTACCTCCATGTTATCTCCCTTT
>RJWT010046578.1:0-11437 GCA_004365215.1 Cuniculus paca | reverse complement strand
AATTTTATATTCCATCAGCAAACTCTGAATTCAATTACAATGACATCATAGGAATATTGAGGTCTCGGTTGTCAAAGCTAAGGGAGAATTTGCACCTTTGAAACAATCAGGCTTTCTCTTTGTTTGGTCAAGGCTGCCTTGCTTCACTGTGGTTTCTGTATTTCTGGTTTATACAATTCACAACTGCATAGTCAAGAACAAAAGCAACAACATTGCTCCAAGTCTCCAAGGAATAATACAGAGTGTACACTACTATACTGACGAAAGAGCACAGTTTAAAATCCCATCCACATCCCAGACAGTTCACATCATAACAATATATCCTTGGAAGCTGCCTGGGAGACACTGGGTTCTTTGAATGTAGTCCTGACCATTGGATAATCATGCTTTATATGCCTGGACTATTTAATACCACATGTGCTAATTTAATTTATGGTGCTAAAAAGAGCTGCACCATTTGTGCAGGGAGTGGAATGTGAAAGGCTTCTCCCAATTCTGTATCCAGAAGGGACTCGCTGCTCCTTTGAATATAGGGAAAGAGAGCAATGGGAAACACTAGCTGCAGTGTGGCTGCTGGTGATGTGCTTAATACATGACCACTACAGGCATGGAGCTCATGCTTCAATGGGAAGCAAAATTTAAGGGTATAGGCATGGGAGAGGACGATCAACTGAGCTGGAAAGCTTTTAAAAGGATTGAAACCAGTCCTCATACCATTGAGGAAAACTCTAAGGTTAAAGGAAGGCATGCAAGGAGGGGAGCTACCAAAGGAAACATTAGTGCCACAGTGAGAGGTCAGAACAGTCTTTGGAAACTGCACTTCAGCCGGTGGCTTCCCGTCTCAGAGTACATGTAGGATTCTCAAGGTGTTAAATCTGCCTTTCTCACACAAGTACGCAATAGCTTTTCTTTAGCCATGGACTATTTGTTTCGGATATTCTGAGAGAGTGAGGGAATGCTAACTCCTCAGACAGATGACCTGACAGATGGACTCAAGGGAGGCGAGGATCTATCCTGGGGCCGAGGCGGGTGGGGAGTAAGAATAAAACACAGACAAGGAAAACATAAACTGCATACAATTTTTGAGCTTTAAGAACATACATAATTATGCCCCTAACTAAAATATGTGATCAAGACAGAAGAAGTACAGAACAGTTATTCTAATGTGTAATCTAAAACTAGATCGTGAATGCATGACAAAACTTGTTTTTCTAAGTTTGCTAAGGCTGTAAAAGAACACAAAATCCAAACAATTCTATCCTTTCATATATTAAAGGAAAAATCTTGTTGAAATGAAAATGATGGCACTAAAATATGATTATTCACTGGCTTTTTGCAATAATTTTAATATAGCAGACTGAAGAAAGAATACAAGTGTACAGTATACATGAAAATGGGCCCCAATCAATGAGGTAATCAAAGACATAGTAAGTAAATCACTGTTGCTACAGTTAGAGCCAATGAAAAGATCACGACACTCTTAAACACTTTAAAAATAAAAATTTGTAAGAGCCTATCAAAATTAATTATTTAATATACATTAAAATCTTCAAAATGTTCACAGACTGAGAAAGTTTAATTCTGGAACTCTATGAAAATTATCAGAATATAAATGAAGCTTTCTGTTTAAAGATTTTAATAAAAAATTAACTTGATAAAGATTTCTGTAGTGGATAAATTATAATACTGATAAAAATTCTTGCCAAATTATATTAACATTATCATTATAGCTAAATTGAAATAGCAAACAAAACTTTCCTATATAAACAGAAAAAATACTGAAAGTCGATGCATCCAAATATTAATAGCAATTATTTATGAGTTCTTACTTTAACTCAGAATTTTTCTAATGTGACAAATGATCAGAAAAATAGAATTAATGTGCATATCTCTAAAAAGAGCAATTAAGAAAAATCACAAGTTACTTCATAAATTAATTTGAATAATACAGAATAAACTAAATAGTGGTATGATGCGTTTTCTCTAATACAATACTGACCTGATACTTCCATTGGTTATAGATTGCACTAAGAGGCCCGGGTGGGTTTTGTCTGGCGGGGGCTTTTGTGTTTGAACACATCTCCACCTCATGCCCTACAAATGGCAAAGAGGAAGAAGAAACAATTTCCTAAGTTGCCAGAGGCTAAATTTACACATTTTTGATTAAAGAATAGCTGGGGGGAAAAAAATCAGAGTTATACTTTGGGAACTTAACTGTGTCACATGTGGAGAATTTTCATGGATGATCTGTAGAAATCAACCAATATTACAATTATTCCTTTTGTGAGAAAATTATCTTTAGCCACTTAAATTATTTTTTGCATTGTGTTTGGTAACCAGACTGCTTTTATTTTTCCTATCTTGGCTACAGAGAAAGAGTAAATATCCTTCAAAGCCATAAATTCTCAAGCAAATAGTAAAAATACATGTGTCATAGCATGTCTTCTTAAATTATGTCTAAGTTTAAAATTTTTAGTATCAAAAAAGTTAAAAATCCTGAAGAACGAGAAATGAGAGCCTCTTGTCCCCCATGTTGTAGTGAAAAGAAATTGCTAAAAAGAACATAAAGTCAATTCCGATAAGAGCTCTATTTTCTCTGGTCCTATGGGCACAGTGAGATTTCCTGTGGAAAGGCCAAGTGCAGCTGGCATCAAATTAGTAAAAGGTGGCAATAAAAGGATATAGTTACTCAGGGTTGTCCTTCGAAAATGAGAGTGGTGAGCTCAGACTATCAGGTACTGGAAGTAGAGCCTTCGGTTTGCACGCGTGCTGATCCCAAACTAGTCACCTGACTTTTTATATCTGTGTTGTGGTGGAAGGGTGGGGAGGGCTAGGTGTGGGAGACGCTGAGGGTCACGGCTTCTCTGCAGGCAGATATGACTAATGTGTGTAGTAGGAGTGGGGAACCACTCGCCCTGTTATCAGCTGACCTGACTCATGTCTCTTGGCATTTGAGAACACCAACAATCCAGAAACCCTGGCTGCTATTTAGAGAGATGTCTATCAGCTTTCACAATATCTGGACTATGAAGGTGCGGCTTCTAATCTCAGGGGTAATAAATATTAGTTCAATTGTTGGAAGTCTTTTTAATCACCTAAGAGGAAGTAAACAGACGTGCCTCACAAAGCTCGACACACAGAGTAAGAGACTTGTTCTTCCTAGGCTCGCATACTCAGAGACAAGAGCACAGTTACAAGTTACAATAAAAGCGAAGGCCTCACACACGGCCCACTTACGTACTTCACAGTATTGCCACACAGCCTGGCAGCACAGTCCGCACCCCCAAGAAATGGCAGGAGCCAGCAGGGAAGCACCCACCGGTCTGCTCCAGGCACCTCCCGGGCAGGGCTGCCCAGCAGGCTTGCGCAACATCTGAGACAGGGGATGTACTTTCCCTGAGCATCTACTCTGATAGGAGCTAAATTCCCCTATCAGTCAGAGAACAAAGTAGAAAGGAACAAAAGTTGGGGACTCTAGGTTAAGGAGGAAAAAAAAGATGTTTCAGAGCAACTTCTTCAAAGGCCCTTTTATATTTATTTTAAGGAGACATTTGAATTTAAGTGACACTGTCAATCATTTCTTTTTTGAATATGACAATGCTACTCTAGCCCTACTCTTTTTCCTCATGGCTTGATGGAAATGAAGGGGAAGCATTTTCCTCACCCTAAAATTCATACAAAGAACACCTTGGCAAGGGCGAGTTATTTAAATGCTTTATTTTTAGTGTATGTGTGTTTAATTTAGCTGCTTTCTATTTATTTTCTGTTCTTATACAAGTGCTCTCATTAAACTGTCTATAGATGGTGTAAATTTTTTTCTAAGTCTGTGAATATAGCTGACTAAAAGAAAGGCAGGGCAAGGATTGTAGAGAAAGCAGCAAACTGGTGGATAATCCAAAGGATAATTTTTAAATTGTTTTTCTTATGATTTCCTATTCTTAAGGCTCCATTAAGCCAAAATGCAATCTGTAATTACAACTTTTAACTATAATTGAGTATTAACCTTGGTGAGATTATTATGTACAAAATTTAATATTTTTAAAAATGGGATTAAGGTGTTTTAAAATGGGGTTCGACTACCTAGTATGCAAGCATCCCACATGTTCCATAGATTCTGAAAATGAAAACAAATATAAGGAGCAGGGAAGCAGTTCTGTCCCTCTAATCCCTCAAGGGGCTGGGAGTGGGATGTCCAAGAGACTTGGTTCTGGGCAGCACAGGTATTTGAAAGAGAAGCAGCTTGTCAGGTGGGCCCTAGAGGGAAGCCCATTATATCTGTGGGGGTCCTGACATTTGGGGTAATCTAAACCTTGTTACTGTGTGAATCACCCCTGGTGGGAGGGATATTTAGAATGGATACCTCCTCACTCAAGCAATTAAGATCATTTAGGAAACAGAGAAAATGGGCAATAAGGATCTCTCTCCTAGGGAGCACTCGCTGGTGCTCAATCAGACAGTTCTGAGGACAGCTTGGTGGAAGAGATGTGGCGTTTGCCAAAGAAAACACTCAGAGTCAAAGCTAGGGCTCAGCCTCACAGAAAATCTCTTGGAGGGCAGTACCCAGAGCATCACAGAGCTGTCACCTAGCACGTGGTGCCTGCCCCCTGAACACCTGAGAACCAAACAGAATAAGGACACATGTTTTGGGGAGTGATCTCTGGGGTACCTAACACAAGGCTCCTCATAGACCAAGAATGAGTATATTCTCAGAGACTCTGTGTTCTGTGAGTCAAGCTAAAGGCCTGAACTTCAAATCACTCAACAGCAGCTGGACAAAAGCAAATAAGGAACCCTCGTAAGCTCTAAAGATTATCTTCAGCACCTATTTAACTCGGTTTTAATGGACAAGAGCAGCACAGAGGCTGGTCCCACGGAAGTAACCAATCTTCCCTCTGTGCTCTTGGAATACACCTCAGCTACAGCACTCACTGCCTCACACTGTAATTATTTATTTACTGGTCGCTCTCCCTGAGGCTTTGAGAGCAGAAGCATGCCTTACTCAAATCTTGACCCAAATAGGTAGCATTATGCCTGGCACATTTTAATAGCCATATAAACATATACTGAAACCAATTTGAAGAACCTTCTCAGACATATGATGAACTCCAAAGAAGACCATTGTTGGGTCATTCTTCACCTTATAAAATGTCTTTAGTGTTATTGTAGTTATCACTCTCCATATCTCTGTCCTTTATACAGTCTTTGAAGCCATAAAACTCAAAGAGAAAAAAAAATACTAATGGCAAATGGATTTGACCACATGTAAAAGGTGAATAATAAGCAATCACATGCTCTTTTCTACTTCCTAATGCCCTGCCTAGGCATCGGCTGAGGAGATAAAAGTTGCACATCAAACCTTTCCTTGCCTTGAAGATGTGCATGGGAGCCTGTCATGACATCAGAGCTCAACCAAAAGCCTTACGTTGGCCATAAAGTGGACATGTCTAGAGCTATGGAGCACATTCTGGTAGGCATACAATATTTCTGGTGACCTTTTACATTAGGAATACTGAGTGTGGTTTTGCTGTTGTTGTTGTTTTTACTAATCTCACTGAAAAAGAAATCACCCAATGGAAAATATTTATGGAGGGACTGCAGAAACAAGACAGAAAGGCACAAAAGCTTACAGCTCTCCTGTTGCCTCCCACCTGGGGTTTTAGCAACTGCCCCAACCCTGCTTCCTGAGGTAAGCGATCTCTGCCTTTTTACTGGGACCCACTCATTAATTTAAAATAAGGATGCGCTTCTTTTTCCTGATGCCCTTAGAGAGCAATGTGGCTCCTAGATGGTTCATTATTTCAGGCCAGTGTCAAGAACTTGTGGCTGGAAAGCCACATGGAGTTCCCAAGCAGCTCGTGTTTAGCCCTTCAATCTACTGGCATCAGACTCCAATTTTCAGCAGTACACAAGTGCAAAGGAGTTTTGTTGGCCAGAAGAGCCTTTGATGGCTCTGTAATCACCTCAGCTTCAACAGGCCTTTTGCACAGACTGAAAGCAAGTCAAGCTTTTAGAAAGCCATTATTTTTCTCCCATAAACCACTCTCTTGCCTGCTAATGTTGTCCTGGTGGAAATAATTTCTATGAACTAAGAGAAAATGTTGTCTGTAGCAGTTTGACAACAAAGCAAATGACACTTCTGAAATCCTGAGTTTAGTGTTTTGTTTTTAATTGAAACCCAACATCAGATAAATTTGCGGCCAGAAGAGAATGGACCTTTAGAAAAATGGGTTTTCACTAGATTTCACTACCCAGAAAGATTGGGCTGTTTTCCATTTCCATTAAGCTATACCAAAAGTGGTCATTTTTTTCAGCTACAGGACTGAAAAGTAGAAAAGGGCAGCCTTCCTTTTTTTCTTGAAGTATAGAAAAGAGCTAGTAGACAACAGTTTCAAAAGATAATACAATTTGTAGGGGCCACCCTCTTAGCACTGGTGCGGCTGCTCTGCTCAGCCTCATGGATCAATCTGGTCGTCTCCAGCACATCTGCTCAGGCGCTGACAAATGATGAATTCCATCTCTGAATCCATAAGCAGAAAGGGGCCGACAGATAAACAGCTATGAGTGGAAATGCATGCACCTTTCATAAGCAAGACAAATCACTCATTCTCACCAAACGCTTCCAACAGGAACACTAATTTTGTATTTATTTGCACAGCATATGTACTGTGTCCGAAGCAGTGCATTAAAAAAGATCTCAGGCAGCCAATTGCTTTGATTACATTCATTCATTGTCGTATTACAAGGGCTCAATGGCACAGCAATGAAATAGGAAGCTCATGAAGACTGAAACACCTCATCAGTGGCTTCTCAGGGTGGAAGGTTTTTCTGGTGCATAGTTCCCATTCTCTCCCCCGCCCCCTGAAGTAAGAAAAAAAATTTTTTAAACAAAATACTGCGGCCATGCATCTTAAATCCACCATATGTCTTTCCTGTCAAGCAGCAGTTATTTTTATTAATAACTCCAGGAACATATTGTGGAATTCTTTTTGTTTTGAGATCCGGTCATATGACTCTTTCAACACCAGGGAACACTGGGTAAATTGTAATGTTCTGACATGCCAATGAATGGTCCCTTGTAGGGCCAAGTTGGTGATGAATTGATATTTGCTAAGGCCTAAGCAAGCACAGGGTACTATATATATTCCATCTTCTATGCTCTCTGGAATGATGGATTGAAGTGAGGAGCAGAAAAGAAGTCACAGAGACAAGCTCAAGCTGACAACCAAGCAACTACAAGTGGATTGTTTTAATCAAGCCGCAGAAGAAGTAGCTTTTTGTATTACTTACTATAGCTTCATTCTCCTATCCTGTACACATAGATCATGAATATACTGTACCATTGACCTGGCTGAATATTAGAATGCAGTAGAAAGAGAAGAGAAGATACAACTTCCTTCAGTCCCCTAAGGGAAGGTTTTTTAAGTGAGGCATTTTTCCATAGATGCCAGAACTAGAAATTCATACTCCATCTTTGTGAGAGATCTGGCTTTCTAGAGGAAGATCAAGACAGGTTTGCTGTTTTCCCTTAAGAACATTCATTCTCTTCTATAACAGAAACCTCTGGGACTACAACACCAGTGTTACAGTGTCACATAGTTTTCTCTAAGCCTTCCAACAACAGGGCTCTCCTGGGTCAAGGATTTTGGGTTTGTAGATTGAATCATTAGGGCAAAACATTGATATTGTACAAAGAAATACAGGCCCAGTTTGTGGAACCAATGCATGCTGTGTAAATAAATGCAGAATTAGTGTTTACCTTTGTCAAAACATTTTTGGCTGAGGTGGCCAAAAAGCACTTTTTTTTTCTTGGTACCAGTAATTGAACTCAGGACCTTGTACTTACTAGGCAGGCGCTTGTGTCACTGAGCTATATCCCAAGCCCAAAAAGCACTTTTTTACAATAGAGTAGATAATATACTTATAAGAAATTCTCTATGATTTTTAACCATAAAAAAACCATGTTTGATGATATATATTAAGTATGAACAATATCTAGGTTTGACTGTGTAAGATTGTATAACTTTTTTTTTTTTTTTTGCGGCACCGGAGATTGAACTCATGACCTTGCGCTTGCTGGGCAGGCGCTTAGACCACTGAGCTAGATCCCCAGCCCTAAGATTGTATAATTTTTTCCAGACATGTTACAATAATATAATTTTGCTAAAGTCACCTAAATATCTGCTATTAAAATAAGCATTTTAGCTTAAATAGCATCTTTATGTTTGTTTGAATAAACAAATGTTATCCCTAAAACAGCATTCAATATTCAGAGAGAGTAGTTAAGTTTTAAGTATTGAGCACCAAGTTCCTTAAAAGATCTATATAAAATTACATAATTGCTGTCTGTGTGCAAGGTAATTATGAAGAATAAAGTTCATTTAGGATAAAATCTGGAAGAATTCATAAAAATAAAGCAGTTGAAGCCTTTATTTTCATTGAGGAAAAGGAGGTTCAGAGAGGCAACCCGGCCCACCCAAAGAAACACAACTAGCATTACTGAAATTGAATCCAAAGTAAAACTTGGACTGCAATTCATTATTTTAGCTGAGGTAGACTAGTAAAGACCTTTTTTCCTTTTAATTTTTTTGTTGAGAACTGAGGTATATTTGATAAAACAAGTGGACACTTAAAACAACCTCTTTCCACACCATAGTTGTATGGGAAAATTAGATAATAATGCTACCATTAATGAAAACATTTTTCATTAAAATTTTGCTTCATAGTTGATATATGGTAATTATTATCTGTGCAAGAGCAACAACTGAAATTAAGGCAAGTTGCACATAAACCTTTAGACCTTTTTTGTAAGGAGAGTAAGCTTCTGAAAAGATCAACTGGTAAAGCTTGAACTTTGGGGAGTACTTGCTTGGATTCCTGTTATACAATGGGCTACAAGATACTCATATAAATAACCCAGAGCTGAAATGCACCCTGAAAGAAGCTGTGACTAGAAATGTCTAGCAGAGATAGAGACGATGCTGAATACAGTATCGGCTGCATCAGTCTTTGTTTTAGGCCCAGATGTACAAAATATGAAACCACCTGTCAGTTTCCTCGTCTGTAAGAAGCAGTCTTGTACAAGTGCATTGGCTTTGGTGAATTATGGTGGTAGGACTAATATTCCACTAAGTTCAACAGTGTTAAGCAGAATCTGGCAGCAGTGTAGTCAAGCAAAAGACTGACAGAATTTACTCCAGAGATTAGGCTCCCCAAGTCCTTCAGTGTCTAAATTAAATGAGACAACATAATCTACACACTGAGGAAGGAAATGTATACCCTCATACTTAAACACTTTTGCAGGCTAGATATTCCTTTTCTGTACAATCAAGCTCGAAATGAAAAAAGTCATTCAAAGTTTGCCAAAAACCTTGTTTCCTAAAATAGTGATCCCAGTAAATTTTAGATTACCACCACCACCACTACTACTAGCAGTAAGCCCAAATTAAAATTGACTTACATGATAGTTTCAGGAATGTTTGTTTGTTTTTGATGAACAATTAATAGTGGTCAAAATACTGAGGCTTTCAAACATACGATTAGTTACATTATCAATTTCAATTTGTTTGTAATTAATCAGGGAAGAATTATATGCCATAATCCCTTTACTTACAAACAACAGACATTATTTCATTTGATCCTCACAAAGTCTGTGAGACCAGCAAGGCAAGAATTATACTCACTTTACGGTTCAGGAAATGGATGCTCATAACTTGGCCATAATCACAGAGCTACTAAGTGGAGCCTTCCAGTGCCCTAGAGCAAATGGAAAGTTAAAGTATATGGTCTCTAAGAGTAAACTGAGGTTTCTGGGAACAGATGGGCTTAGAATATCATATTCTGTGCTCATCTGCATTGAGCACCTTCATCTTTTACTATTTTATAGTTATAAATTTAATATTTTCCCACTTCATCTGGAGAATGATGAGGTCCCAGGTTTCCCAAGCTGGCAGGAGGGAAAGCGGAGATGTTCCGTGGCATGGAAAACCTCTGCATAGGGGTGATCTTGCATGAGATTTGGCAGTGGCCCAGGCCTTGACTCAGGCTAAGGGCATGGCTGCCCTGAGTCCTATGTACTCACTCCTGTCTTGCAGAAAAAAAGCCTACTTTTCAAGACCTGCATATTGTCAAGATGGTCACCACCTAGAGGGCTGCCTGACCCAAACAGAAACAATGCCTCTCAGATGTAAAAAAGGATTGGTTATGACTCAAAGGCTCTCTTCTAAGGTATATGTCCACCTTTCAGCTTTTAGATTTTGACAGCTAAATACATTTTTAGGATGGCAATCCATTCTCAAGGAAGGGACTGGCTGCTTATTCCAAGGCCTTCTTAAAGCAAAGAGACATCTGCAAAGAACATCCCAAGATAGCTCTCACCATAGGCTGAGTGCTCTTACAGGGTTCAACTAAATGCAGAGGTACTTTTAGATGCATTCTGATTTCTAATGGGCACACAAAATTGCTGGTCCTTAACTATTAGCAACAACTCTTGTCAGCAATATGCTAAGAGGTCAAGTGTCAGGTTAACATGAAAATATTATAACACCTCAATAATTTAGAAAGCTCATTTTAATATGATTGCATCAAACAATATTAATATAATCTTGCCATTGACGTAATCCAGCAGAGTTTCTTCATGTTTTATTGAGAAACAGTGTTGAGACGTGAACAATTGACTTGAATTTGTTTCTGTTTGATAGGTATTATAGAGGGTAACAATGATGGGTTTACCACCTGCATTTTAGACAAATTATCTAATCTTTCTGAGCGTTTCTCAAATGGGAAGAGAAACACATACCTCATTTCTCTTCCTCATTTCTTAAATGGGAAGAGAAACACATACCTAGTAGTAATGGTATGAGGGCTAAATGATAAAACATATGTAATATACCTTTACTATCATACACTTATATTTTTCATTACACTATCTATAATTAAAATACAACATAAGGGTTTTACTACAAATTTCTACTCAAGTAGAATACCAAACTTTGTAGTTCATTTCAGTTGACCACTATCATAAGGAAGCCTAGTCTCAACTAAAGCTACCTCAAATGCCATTACTAGATAATCAGCAAGGTGACTTTTATAGACCCTTAAAACACCAGGTCATAACGAGTGTTCTGGTGTTCTAAGTATAATACTGTGGTATTCTAGGTAGTTTGGCTGCTAGGTACATTGAAGAACACATAGTTTCACAACAGTCGATTTATTCAAATTGTTTTTTTGGTAATGAGGATTGAAGCCAGGGATTTAGGCATGCTTTCAACATACTTTACCACTGAGCTACACTTCCAACCCAATTTAGTATAAAAAATTCCTTTAGTATAACATGATCTGTTAAAGAATAAGAATCTTAGCCGGGCACGGTGGCTCACGCCTGTAATCCCAGCACTCAGGAAGCTGAGACTGGAGGATCGTTGTGAGTTCGAGACCAACC
>RJWT010046577.1:0-11435 GCA_004365215.1 Cuniculus paca | reverse complement strand
GCTGACCATTGTAAGCCAATCTTGTAATTTCTTATACAGTTGTCTATCTTGTATTATATCTATTTCTCTAGTAAACCTTGACTGATACAATCCTTTCACTGCTATCCAAGTTTACCCTTTTACAATATAAACATAGTCCACAAAAACTATTTATATGCACTATCTTGACTTTTACACTTCACATTCATTACTTTCTCATTGTTATCTTCTTTTCCTTCTCAGTGTTCCACTTGTCTTTTACCTTAATGTAACAAGAAAACTCCTAGTGCTGGATGAATCAGTGTTTGATCCTGGCCTTCTTTAATTCTTCCTTCATAATCTGTTCCTAAACTATCCCTGACTTTGATATGCGAACAAAACAAAACAAAGCAAAGTTTATGCCAATTTTTACTTTGGGTTTTTCAAATTCATGACAAAATTAACATGTCTAACCCTAAAAGTGGAAACTATGTCTACTTCCTGTCATGATCCATCCTAAAAACTTCACAATGATCATCTTATACTCAAGTGTTTGCTTTCATTCTCTGTGAATGATTTCAACCTCCATCTAGCCATACAAGCCACAAATATTAAAGCTATTACTGACCCCTCATCCTTCTTCATCTTGCAAATCAATATTTAATTATGTCCAATTAATCTCTATGTATATCTTAGATTTGTTTCTTCTCCACTTCCAAAATCCATTTTTGTTTTAAAAGGCAATTTTTCTGTATTTGCCATTGAATCTGTCTTCACGGATTTCATCCTTGGCCCGCTTCAAAATTTTCTTCACACTATAGCCAGAATGATGGCTCAAAAGTCCAATAAGAAACATATTTGAATGGATATGGGTACTTTAGTATTCACATTTCTTTACTTCATAAGTATGACTGCAATTAATTGACTCTAATATGCATTTTTCTTAAGTCTCCATTGCAGTATGTCCATTATATTGTTTGATCAATTTTGCATGCCCGTATCTTGTAATCTGAGCAACTACTTTGAAGATTAAAATATGCAATATATTAACCATTCTTGATTTCCCATATTGCTAGGAAATTCTGCATTATTGTTTTTATTGTTTTTTCTCTTTTTAAAATAAAAAAATTCAAACTCAAACAACATAAGAATCTTGGTCATATACAGTACTTTGTTCAATGAGAGATCAACTCACTGAATTGACTGTTAAACAGTCACTTCCAATATTGTGTCATAACTGCTACAAAGGGTTCAGTCTAGGTGCTGTGAAGCCACAGAGACACCATTCAGCCCATTACTAAACACTCAAAGAAAGCTTTCAGGAGAAGGTGATTTCTATATTGAAAGATAACAAATAAATGAAGCATGGATGGTCATAGTGAGGGCATGGAAGATGAGTTGAGTCATGTGATTAAGGATATTATTTGATGCATACAGAAAGTTTTCTAAGTTATTTTAAGAATTTAAAATGATAAAATCATAATTATAAGAATTTAAAATAAAAACTAACGATAACACTAGTAACCATACTTATACCCATATTAAGTACCACAGGTTATTACACACTTCCAAATACACTGGATTATTTAAACTGCAAATCAGTGTTACTAATGTCAAGAAAGTTTTCAGAATATCTGTAACGTACAGGTTACAAAATGTATAAATAGGATCTGGAATAGTGTAATTCAATCCACTTTTCCTAAAATTGTGTGTAAAAATCTTTCTTTTTAAAATGGACTTTGCTGATCTATCACTGGATATAAGGCTTCTCAAATATTCAATTAATGCCACATACTCTTCTTTACCATTTCAAGGATATTTTGAGCTTAAATTCTGAGTGTTGGTTATATTGTAGTTAATCATTCATGATGTGCAGTCAATTTTTAATGATACCAGGTGGATCATCCTAATTCGAGATTAAATACATCCCACTGACATAATTTCTTCTCCACCCTGCTGCCACCTGTCTGGTATCAAACCTGCTCAACTGTGGAAACTGACAGCTGGTTCTTCAAGGGGAGTGATGGGAGCAGGAGTCAGGTGAAAATGGCTCATTAGCAATGAAATGGAAAAAAATTTCAGACTTCCTCTGGGCCTGTTGGAATATGTGTCCCTCTCTCTAATTGTCCAATGGAGAATCAATTATCAAAAATGCATTTAATTCTCAAATGTTTCTGAAATTCCTATGATACCATCATATTTAATTAATTTATTTATCATTTCTCCAGTTGAGGTTTTCATTTTGACATAAATCACAACATAAGGTCTGAGAAAACTCTTAGATGTTGCGACTTTCTGAGAATGTTCAGGATGGTGCATTAGAAAGAACCCCAGACCTGGAAATTGAATGCTGAACTCCATTCATTAACTGCATAGTGCTGCAGAATTACCTAACTTCAGATCGGTTGCAGAGTTACCTGGACTTCAGATTAATCATGAAGAAAACAGAATGTAAAGGCTACAGCGACAGAATTATGCTTAATTATAGATTTTTCTCCTTTTTCCTGCGGTTTTATTTACAGTTACTAATAAAATACATATGTCTTTCAAACAGTCTCTTACATTTGTGGGATCTTATATTATTTAAAGACCTTTTCATTGCATACACAGAATATTTGAAATATCAGTAAAAACAAAGTTTTATACTTGAGCCTCAAATATATTTTCCAGAAAAATGCAAATGCACACTAGTTATCATGAAAATAAAAACACAGACTTCTTGTACAAAATTCTAATTTGCTATTTAAGTATTAGTGATTAAAACATTTCTAGGAAGTTTTCTTATAGAAAGTTAATAATTTTTATAGAATATCTCCTGAGCATTCCTCAAACTGTGGAAAGTTAATTATGTTTAACTGAAGAAATTTTCTCATTTGTAAGACAAAAATGGTAACAATACTACAATAATGAAAAAGGTGCTTACTATATATTTTAAAATCCACCAGTGCAGAATGGCTCCCTGATAATAAGTAGTGGTGTTTCTTCCTGGGGTCTCTGGAGAATGTTCAATTGTTAGCAGCACACTGACACATAAAGAATAACGGTGAAAACATAAAGAGCAACTGAAAGTTCTTCCAAAAATAAACTTTTCTAATGTTGCTTTCAACCTTTTATCATTTGACTTCTTTCTCATATGTGTATACTTGTCTTCTGACCTTTCTGATTTCCTGGTGGCCCAAAGCTCTGTCATTAGTTGCACCCACTAGAAGTCATACTGTCCTATCTGTCACTATTAGTTAAGAATACCATTCAACATCAAGATAAATACAATTTTTCTTCTATAGTCCTTTTGGGGTTCCTCAGTTAGCAGGGTCAAAAGGGGCTGCCAGTAGCAAATAACTGAGCACAGAATTGGTTGTTGAAATATTTCATTTCACAAAGCCATGAACTCCCAGAACAACCTTGTTACTGCCATTTGTTACACATTCACCACATGTGTCTTCCATCTGAAAAAACTTTTATCGCCTCGAAAGTCAATGTCATGGAACAAACTACTTTTCAGACATCACCTAAAAATACCTTCACAAAGGCAGTGGCTGAAGTCAGTTTGCAGACTCTGTTCTCTGACAGGCCTGAGAATCCATGAGAGCAGATAAAGCTAAAAAAAGGTATTTCTTGACTTTACACCACTGGCACTGCAGCTGTCAGCACTTCTGGTGTCAAGGCACAAATGTCACGAAGGTACTGCCAGTGAAGTAACACCATGAAAAGCAGGCTGGCAGCTTGGCTGGGTGCCAGAGCCCATAATCATTTTGATTCACAGTGCTGGGAGCTGGACTTCCACTATCACTATCCTCTCCAATTGCTCTTAGCTGAAGCAGAGGGATTTGTTTCACATAAAGGAAATGAAAGGGTGTTTGTCGACTCTTAAAAAACATAATTTCAGGATGGGGATTTATCTCAGTGGTACAAGCACCTGACTGGCAAGTGCAAGGTTGTGAGTTCGATACCTGGTACCAAAAAAAACAACCAAACAAAAAACATAATTTCAAAAGTGAAGATTAATTGAGATTCTTAGGATATTGCGGTCAACTTTCTGTGATGCATAAACATATATGCCTTTGAAGGAAATGGCTTGAATTAAAATTCATCCCCTGAACCCCAACCACAAATTCATCTGTCTTTGAGAATAAAATGTATTTGAAAACCTCTTCCAATGTATGAGGTATGCAACACTTAAATGTTTATTTTCATAACTCTGAGGTCTCAAGAGAAAAAAGTGTCCAATGCACAGTACAAATGATTTAAAAATGAAGTGAATTTTCCAGTTGTTAAGAAATTTGAAACTTTTTTTTTTAGCTCCAGAGAATTTTATTATATCTTTCCTTTTTCATAACTTTCTGATTTGATTTTGGTACAGTGCTGTAAAAACCAAGAGACAGGAAAAGGATGCCTTTCTCTAGGGATGGGACTCTAGGGCTTTGAATATTGACAAACTGCCTGGCATCATCAACTGCTTTCTGATTTGTAGTAAGCATTAGCTTTAATCTTGGATATAGTAATTTACTCAACAATTTGTCAATATCTACAGAAAGATGCTCTTGGTCTTGGATCAAAACTTGTGGACAATTTATTAGGAACATCTGCCACCACCAAAAAAAGGAACAATTTCTCTCTATAAGAGAGAGGAAAAGGAACAGGGAGAGGGAGAGGGAAATAAGGCCGGTAGTGGGAGGGGGATGGAAGGAGGATGAGGAAGAGGACTCTCTTTATCATCAAATTAAAAGAAATGGGCTCTACTTTCCCATGTCCATTTTCCAAATGTACATATATATATATGTATATATTCCTATGAAATATATTAATCTACTTTTCTACTGTTTACATAATTTTATCAAAAGTATCATTGCTAAGGTTATTAATGGTCATAATTACAAGAAATAAGGTAAGAAAAAATTACTACCTTGCAGCATTGTGTTCAATAAGTGCAATCCTTTTGACTTCTAATTATTAACACCAGTGGCCCACTTCCAACATTTATCTTCTGAGCTTCTAAGTGTTTAATCGATATACCCATAGGTACAGCTTACATTTTTTTAGCTTTATTATTTTTATACCGCACCATAACTCTTTTAGTTTTTAATGTGACAAGTTTTCCCGCAATTTCTTCAACAACACGGTTCTTTGACAAAAGAAAAATACAAAAAAAAAAAAACAAAAAAAACCACACAATGCATCTATTTCCCTCCTTGACACACACCCTATATTTTTATCTCAACTATTCTGCTCTAATCAGTTGCCATAGTCTATAATTACAACTCAGATATAGGTACCAATTCTGCACTTTCTTTTCTATTTCTAGTACTAAAGTTCACCCTGGTACTTTTTTACTCAGGCAACAACAGTGGTCCCCTAACAGCTTTACCTGTCTTTGTTCCTTTGGTAACTTCAAACTGTCTTGTTCTTTGAACTACTACCTGCTTATATGTTCCTTCCAAATCCACAATGATACACTTATAAACGGAAGTGTTTGTGGTCTTGCCTTTGCCAATATACACAAAATGTTTGACTTAAATTTAAATTCTTTATTTCCAGCTTCATTATCTGATAGTCTCTTATGGTCACTGATTAACTTACTTTTTTATTTCATGACTTAGAGTCTGGAATAAGTATCAACATTTTCTGTACTCCTTATTACCTTGCTATGCAAAATGTGTTGTGCAGAATTGCAACATCATGGTTGCTCAGGTTGAAAACACAGAATCTTAGTTCTACTCAAGATAATGAATCATAATCCACAACTTTACAAAACCCCACTAAGGATTATACAGAAATTTACACTTTCCCTGAGGCCATTTGCTCATCTTTGTGCAATATCCTTTGTATTATGGATATTTTAATTTATTCTGCCCACACTTGCCAATACCCTTTTTCTTTTTCCTTTTGTCAGTTTATTTCTTTCTTCTCCCCCCTTTTCTGATTCTGTCTCCTTTGTCTTCCATTATTATTTAACAGTTATTGTATTGACTCATTCCTCTGACAGTGTGACAATACCTTACTCAAATATTTCCTTTCAATCTGGTGGATCATTTGCTCCAGAGAAAGATGCATTTTCTTCTTTGTCAAGACAGTGAAAATGCTCATGACAAACATAATGAATGAGAAAATAGAAATACTAGCTACTCTAATTTGATTAGTACACTTTGTACAGTGAATGTAAAGTCATTGTACTCCCATAAATATACTCAATTAATATGTGCTAATTAAAAAGAAAAACCTGTTAAATTTCCTCTTATATAATGAATGCAAAATTAGCCTTTACAAACATATTCACTACTGAACAAATGAAAGCACTTACTTGGAATGAGATCTTGTTTATGTGTAATTGTACATAGTATGCTATATATATATATATATATATATATATATATACATGAAATGAACAAAATAGTACTTTAAAATGCTTTATGTGGTAGAAAATAAGATGTATCTTTTCTATTAAATTGTATCTGATTATCATGAGATAATTTCAGAAGAATAATATTGGACTGCATATGTAGTTAGTTGTTTAAAGTATTTTATACCATCCCAAGTACACACAACTTGGATTGTAATTAGTTTTAATAATTAGATGAATAAGTGTTCAGAAGTTCATGTGTGTCAAATTTTTAGGTATATTATGACACTGAGAATATGAAGTATTTTATAACACTGAATGTTTCAGTGCCACTGAAGCATACCTTTAAAACTAGCATTTCTCAATTTATCAAATATTTCTTGAGTATATGAATCTGAAGGTTTTTTGTACGTGGTCAAATGAATTTACATCCCTCATATTCTGAACACTTCTTGGACTAATCTGGATTCAAATCTACCTCCTGAGTCCTGTTTCCAAATACATTAGAGGCAGGTCGTCCCCAACACTCTCTTTAATTTGGAGACTAGTATTGTGTCATCCTAGACTGTCTTCTTAAGGATGGATTCCTAATTGAGTCAACAGAGATGAGATAGGTAAAAGACTTAAGTATTATAGAATAATGGCATATATTGGCAAACACAACATTCATTCTTACAGGCATAAATTACTAGAATAAATGTTTGCTTTCATATTACCATGATGCACAGATTAAAAGAATTTTATTAAATGAATTTATAATTCATTCATAAAATGCAAAATTACTGAATATTAACTTTATATGAATCAGTCATGCTTATAAAGAAGAAAATTTTTTCATTAAAGTGTACACTTTGAGAAAAGGTAATATGCTATAGTTTATATATAGAAACTTTGCTCTGTTGTAAATTAAATTTACCAGTCAGGAAGAATCCTCATGAGACCACAAATAAATCATTTTGTCCTCTCTCAATAGGTGAGAACTTCCCTGCTGCTTCAATATTAACACTTTCTTAGCAGATTTTAGCTGTCTACAGAAGACTTGAAACTAGAATAAATTACTGGAAAGGAACGTTTATCTTATATATATTAAAGATTCAAATGAAAAATGAATTAATAAGCCCACCTTTATAATCAAAGAAGTGAAGATCTGTGTGAAACTACAAATAATCCAAACTAAAAATGGGTCACAATGATTTACATATTTAAAGATAATTTTCTTTTACTCCTGAATCATGACCTACATTTGTTAAACTGTTTGGCTGGTGAGACCTTAGCTAGTAATTTTTGAAATTTATTTGGTTTACATTTGATTACTCTTTAATGAAGTATCTTAAGAAATACAGCAGTGCTAAGAAAAGAAATCTGGAAATCTATGATAATATGGCATGATAGCAGAGAGAAAGGCTAACCCATTAGAAAGTTAATTGTAGTGGAAACTAAAGTAGTTCTGAGTATTCTATTTGTGCCTTTTCCTTCTGACATCTTTCTACCAAAAGCACTTCTTTTTCTGCCAACCTATTACTAGAATAATCATTTTCATTATAATGTTGTTTCTGTCTCTTTTTAATAGAAGATCTACAGCCACATTTCTGTTTCCAACTGTTTCTGGTCACTTAATTGCTTTGAGATCTGCAATAAAACATGTAATTTCTCTTCTTTCCTTTACAATTTTTCACAGAAGAACTTGTTTGAGAATAAATACCAATGGCTCATATATACTGAATTCTTAATAATTGTCGTTAATGTTCTAAGTACTTCACATTAACTATTTGAAGTGAGTGTCACAGTAATCCAAAACAGAACACAGACACAGCAAGGCTACAGAATTTGTCACCAAAATATAAATTGTTGTAAGCAGGCTGAATAGAGTCACTTTCTTATCTGCCTGTCTACATTATAATCAGCTTTTCTAAATGAGAAGAAAAGGTATTGTAGTAGAATATATCAAATAGGAAAAATGGTATTTCCTGCAACTTGTGCACTAAATGAAGCACTATTTAATGTTTGCTACAACCCCTTAAAGAAGTTTTTATTTTTGATTTTTAACATACGAGGTATCTAAAGATTTTAAGAAGGTCTATAATTTGCATTAAATTAAAAAGCAAGTAAATGGCAATGCAATTTTTCAAAATAAGACATGCTGTCTTAATCTATGTGTTTCAGATTGTATCTTTCTCTTTTCCTTTTTTTTATTTTAAAGAGAATAAAACAAAGTACAACAGAATAAAGCCAATCAAAACAAAACAATGAAAACAATACTAGACTTCAAAGATAGTAGGAAATCAACAATGGCTACCATAATGCCTCTTGTTATCTTCACAATAGCGGCCCATCAGACATAATAAAATCAAACAAAACAAAACAGAATAAAACCAATCAAAACCAAACAATGAAAGCAATACAGGAATTCAAAACAAGATAATAGGAAATCAACAATGGCTACCGTAATCTTTTTTCTTTTTTAAATATCACTGCCTGATTGCAACTCTTGAGGAAACACATAAAAACATGCCACTAATACACATTACTTATTTGGCATTTTGCCTTATTTTATTTTGTTTTCTTTATTAGATTGATGTAAAATATATGCACTCCAGTCACATTGGATCATATTTTTGCAAGTATAGTTCTCACACTTCATTTGAAATGAGCAGCCCGATCATGCTCAAAGAACAAATTGGTGACCATTTTAAAATTCTCTCCTGGCTAAGAGGTAGTTGTAGTCAACAAAACAGTTATTGTGACAGATAGCATATGAGTTTTGAAAATGTGCAGAAAATAGACCCAAGAAACAATTTTCAGAAGGTGAAATAAAATATTTCTTAATTATTCATTTTGAGGGCAATTAGAGAACTACAGGTACTGGCATGTTATGTACAAAACTAAGCTTACAAACTTGCAGAAGACAAAACGAACAGTTCTTATTATGACAGTGCTATTGAACAGCTAGATATTTTTAAAAGAGCTATACTTTAAGAAACATTTGAAAATAATTTAACATTAAGTCATATTTAACCTCTGGAAAAGATCAAAAAAAGTGTGTTCTAATTAATAAAATAAGTACCTAAGAGCGATTCGTGATTTGAGCGACACATTTCAGAAAGGAATTGTGGTAGATTTTTGTGGTGCAATTAAGTTTATAAAATAAAGCCTCTGGAAATTGTTCTGAAAGTATACAAAAAGTGATCATCAAAAATCTACCAAATTTCTGTGAGAAGGACATCTTCTATAGTTCTCAAACCACAGTCTGCTCCTTGTTTCCAGGGCTCCTCCATCCTGCCGGCTCCAGGGATGGGAAGTACCAATCTGTGCTGACGTGGAAATGGGGCTCCTTCCCCCCAGTACTTAGTTGAAAGCTAAGTTTTCCATCTCTAACTCAGTTTAGGAGATCAACATAACCCTGAAGCCAAAATATGACAGTGGCAATATAAGAAAATAAAGCAGCGTTAAAGAACAATCGCTTTCTTATAAAAGGACATAAAATTATTTGAAAAAATTAGCAAAACAAATCAGATAATCTGTAAAAAACATAATATATCATGAAACGGTAAGAAAGAAAGTATCCTACTTAAAAACTAATCAACCTCATTTATCATAAAAACAAAATACAGGAAAACAAAATGTATATGATTATTAGAAAAAGATGATGGAAAAAATTCACCAGACAATGATCAAATACATTGTGAAATATTTATACAAAAAACAAAAACTATGGACACGTCCAATAGGGTGAAACACTCTCGAAAGCACTTAAGAAAAATTACCTGAAGAAAAAGTACATAGTTTATGATTTTATTTATATTAATTCAAAAACAAGAAAGCCTCATCTATGTAGATAGAAATTTGGAAAGTTGCCTATTTACAGAGTAGAATGAAGTATCACAAAGATCATTTTCATGCTATGGAAATATTCTATAGTTTGATTGATATGGTGGTTACACTGGATGTATGTTTTACAAAACTTATTGAAATGCACTCATAAATACATTTAAATGTATATAACGTACCTTAAAAATATTAAACAAGACATAAAAAGGTAAGTTACAGTATGAATATTTCTGCAAAGTAAAAATTAACACTATGATATGTTACAGTTATGTCATTTTAAATATTGTTTATTGAACATTTGTTAGCATCAACTTTTTTCAGAATTTAGATAATGCTTAAAATATTAAGTCCATACTTAGAATATTATTATTTCAATAACAGATTTCCTTCTCCATGTATGTTCAACTTGGGTTGATTTCTTGGAAAATGAAAAAATGTTAGCACTTTGATGCACATTACCAAATTGCATTTTAAAATTACTGTGTTGATTTATGAACTTACTATAAAATATTAACTGACATCACTGTTTCTGTCTACATACATATGTGTAAATACATATGTGCGTGCATTCATAAATTTTGAAATATAATTTCAATACACTAAGTGGGATACATTTGGGAAGTTTGGAGTTTAATTTGAGGTTTTCTTACATGTATGCACCCATGAAACAATCACCTCAATCAATATTCATACAAGATGAAATGCATAAAGTGAGTATAGTTCCTCAGGACATATTATGGGCTTACTGTACAGTTGTGGTATGATCAATAATCCTGATACATATGCCAACTTTGATAAATTCAGAAACCCCTAGCAGAAGAGTAAAACTCACTCTGGGTGTGTCTGGTGGGTCATGGTAGTGTGGCCTGGATAATAACTTACCCTTCTTTGCATCCACGCTGCCATAAACTAAGCATCTTTACTCTGTCACTTCACCCACAGTGAGTCTGGCTTGAAGCCAGCTGATTACAGACTAAATTTCCACCAAACATAGGCCAAATGAAATCTCTCCTTCCTTGAATGGTGAGTGTCAGGTATTGTGTGGCAGCCACAGCAAACGTGGATGCCATACAGAGATCTTGACATAAAAATTGAAACTGAGGCTACTACAGCTCTAATAGAACAGGATCCTTAATAAAAAGGGCTTATCTAAAGGTATACCACATATGGAAATGAACTAATTTTGAGTTTATATAATCTCTGGCTGCAAAATACAAGGAAAGACTATGTAAATTC
The DNA here is from genome assembly GCA_004365215.1 of Cuniculus paca. NCBI lineage: Eukaryota > Metazoa > Chordata > Mammalia > Rodentia > Cuniculidae > Cuniculus > Cuniculus paca. Next base: position 76 of record RJWT010046577.1, on the reverse strand, counting down.
CTAGGACAAGTGCTGAGAGGCAAAGAGCAAGTGTGAGCCAGAGGCCTCACAGTGCTGGCAAGGTCTCAGCATTCTT
>RJWT010046576.1:0-11437 GCA_004365215.1 Cuniculus paca | reverse complement strand
GTGAGGGCAGAATATCAGAATTAGAAGACAGGGATACCTTCAAAGACCAATTACTGAGAGATGTCTTACGAACAAGGGAACAAGAAAAATGGATCCAACAACTGCTAGAGGATACAAAGAAAACTAAGATTAATTGGAAAATTGAAAAATCAGAAGTAAAATGGCATAAAAAATCTTTCTGAAGAAATAATAGCAAAAAGCTTCTAAGTATTGAGAAGGAAACACATAGGTAAGTGAGGCATATAGAACTCCAAATGCCTTGGATGAAAAGATAACCTCTCAGGCTGGGGATTTAGTTCAGCGGTTCAGTCACTTGCCTGGTAAGTGCAAGGTTGTGAGTTCAGTCCCCAGTACCAAAAAAAAAAAAAAAAAAAAAACCTCTCCACACTGTGTCATAGAATCCCAGAAGTCCAACACAGGGACAGAATCTTAAAAGCTGTTAGAATAAACCAACGTAACACTTATAAAAGTAAACCCATTAGAATTATGGTAGACATATCAAAACAAATCTTAAACGCCAGGACAGTTTTGAGTGCTTCAAACCTTAAAATGCAACTTCCAACCCAGACTTGTATATCCTGCAAAACTTTCTTTAAAAATTAATGCAAAAAATGAGGCATCACCACAACAAAGAGCACATCAAGAAATTGTGGACCACAAAACCAGAACTCCGAAAGATGCTCAAGAAAATCCTGGAAAGAATGTTGAAGCCAACAATGCCAAAACGTCTAACAAAGTGAATACAACGGACAGGGTGAGCAGTAGAGCAGAAATAAGGGAGGGGGAGGAAATCAGAAAAAGGAGAATAATGCAATGACCAAAATAAGTCAGTACCTTTCTGCAATAACACTCAATGTGAATGGTTTCAATTCCCTAACCAAAAGACACAGATTGGTAGAATGAATCAAGAAACAAAACATGATATGCAATATAAAAGAAACAACCCTCACACAAAAAAGACATGCAGAAATGGATAATTCAGAAGAAATAGATTACTAGATACATAGGAACTACCAAAACAGAAGCAAGAATGGAGAAAAATTCTGAATAAGCCAGTATCAGGCAATGCAATTGAAGAAGTAATAGTAGTAGTAATAATAATAACAATAATAATAAACCAACTAAGAAAAGCCCAGGTCCTGGTAAATTCACTGCTGAATTCTACAAGAAGTTTAGGGAAGATCTAATGCTAATACTCCTCAAACTCTTTAATGAAATCAAAAGGGAAGGAGCACTCCCAAAGTCATTGCTGGAAGCTAGCATTACACTGCTTCCAAATCCAGAAAAGGATCCAAGCCAAAAAAGAATCTCTTCAACAAACATAGATGCAAAAATTCTCAACATGATACTGGCAAATAGAATGCAATGAATCACCAAAAGAGCACACATCATGTCCAAGTAGGCTTCATTGCAGGGATGCAGACAGTTCACTGTAGGGAAATCAATTCATGTGACGCACCACATAAACAGAAGCAAGCACAAAAATCACATAATCATCTCAATTGACATAGAGAAAATCTCTGACAAAATCCCAAATCCATTCATGATAAAAACCCTGAAGAAAATAAGTATAGAAAAACCTTATCTCAACCTGATAAAAGTCATTTATGACAAACCAATGGCAACAACATCGTTATGGTTGATACATTGTGTCAACTTGAGAAGTTTAGAAGTTTAACTGAGAGACTCAGCAGGGAGCCAGGGTTCTTTGTAAATATCCTCATCCTGTGCAAAGGAGGGCAAGGACATTTTGTGAGTGCTACACCCACCCTGAAGGTTGGGGCAGGTGGCCTGTGTAAGGGAGAAGATAGAGGTTTGTTTTCCGCTCTTTTGCTCGGGGCTGCTGCCTTGAAGTGTTGCCCCAGTGCCATGCCATCCTGCCTTGGAGCCAGCTGATTATGGACTGAAATCCCCAGAAACTGTAAGCTAAATAAACCTTTCCTTGCTTCACTTTGGGTATCAGATGTTTTATCCCAGCAAGAGAGAAAAGTAACCAAGACAAACATATTAAATGAAGAGAAGCTGTAAACACATCAAGAAAGTAAACACATCAAGAAATTAATGGTGCTTGACTCTTGTGATAGAACTATGGTTGTTTTTTCTTTAGATTTTTATTTTTAATTTCTCAACATTAAAAAAAAAAAGAACAACTGACAGGTTGATTGTTGATCATAGGAACTAGTCTCTTCCTCCGCAGTCCTATAAAATAAAAATATGTTTTTAAAAGAGAGAGAAAACCAGACCACAATGATAGTCATTGAACAAATGTCTTTTGGAGAGAGGCTTTCACCCACATTGCCTTCCTGGTTTGGGGAATGCTCTGACTTCTCATTACAGAAATCAGATCCTATTTTCCTTCATTACTTGGTAGTCAGCATATAAGCCTCTGACCTAGTCTTGGCATATCTGGCACTGCCAGAGGTCTAGTCTTGATCACGTAACACAGATGATGAATTATTTAAGATAGGGTTGTAGCCATCAATACCATCTAGTGGGAACATGGTTATTTGTGATAACTAATTATATTACCGCCTATGGCCACAAAGGATGAAGGTCCTGGTGAGGATAAAACTTAGGGATCCACTTTGCAGCTACTATAGAACAAAATAAAAGGATGAGAATTTTAGACAGCTGGCTGGAAACAAGACAGGTATGGAAATCCAGGAATCCATGACTATGCTAAAAGTAACATTTCCTGGAGCCACAGTGCTATAGAAATCAAAGGCCAAACTGCACATTTGATTTTATGGGTTGCCAAATTATATCAGTTGAATTCGTAGACTCACCAAGTTTTTGTGTGACCATAGGAAAAAAGAACCATAATATTGGAATGTACATTTGTGAGATTGGGGGATTCTGAGTATCAGCAAATACCTGAAAGTGGGTAAAAATGAACTGTGTTGGTGGTCAACCAAGAAGAGTTTCAAATATCAGATATAATCATTGACTAGACAGGTCTGATCAACAGTTTTGGATTCAGTAGTTTGGTTTGCGCTGTTAAGAGTGGTTTTAATTGTTTAACTGGTTAAAGAAACTAAAACAGTGACACTCTGAACTCTAATAATATACAGTATAAAAATTTACTTAACATCTTTAGAAAATAGAAATTCTGAAGTAGACATTGTCTGAAAGCAGCCCACAAAGCCACAGTGTTCTAGGAGAAAACTTTGAATCCAGTCCTTTAACCAACGCTTTGATACATGGAAGGATCTGAAAACAACCCCTAAGGTCACTAAATCAAGATAAAATACAGGAAGAAGACATGAAGGTAACACTCATTATTTCAGTTCTATATTACTGCAATGTTTTCTCTCCGCTTCTGTGTGTCAGGAATTCAGCAAAGGCTTGGCCAGGCAGTTCTGGTTGGCAGTGCTCTGCACAATTACAGTCAAGAACAGCAGGGAGATGGAGTCTGGGGCTTGCTGGACATCTCTCTCCAGGAAGTCTCAGGGCCTCTGTAAGTGGTCTGCATGGACTACTTTGGGCTTCCACACAGCACGATGGCCTCAGGGCAGTCAGACTGCTGCATTGTTACTGGGACCATGCTGGGCAGAAAAGCAAAATTTCATGAGCTTCAAGTCACTAGCGTCACTTCTGCCATACTAACAGTTAAAAATAGTCACCCTTTTCAAAGAGAAAGAACAAGGCTTTCCTCTAATCACTGGGAAGAATGTCAATATGGTAGTGTAAGAACATGTGAGTTGGAAGTGACTGACATGCTTCCCATTGGGATGAAGCATGAAATATATTTATGAAATGTTCTTACCAAAACTGTAAGATTTGGTGAGATCACTGTATCATGTGATCTAATAAAGCATTAGACCTAACTGCTGGGTTACAGAAAATTCAGGGGTGAGAGAGCAAATGACACCACAAGGAAGCAGTCAAAAGAGAACATAAGATGTTCTGCAGCACTCCGGTTTCTTCAAAAAGCCAGCGTTATTAGAAAAAAAAATGGTTGGAGGATTCTTCTACATTAGATGAAATTTAAGCCACAGCAATATTTGAACTTCAGTTGAATCATGGTTTGGAAAATACTATAACAGTTAATTTGTGGACAAATGAAAAATATGAAGATGGCCTGATATTAGATAATGTGATGAGACTGTTATGAATCTCCTTAAATGTTACAGTGGTATTGTGGCTCTGTTGATGTGTGTTGTACCCCTAATTTTAGGATATCCATGCTGAAGAATGCACATAAGGAATGAAAGATGAATTGCCACAATGTTCTCAACTTAAGTAAAATTGTTCAGCAAAAAGTACCGCATACACACACTCACCCTTGCAAAGCAAATGTTAAAGTTAAGTAAGATTTAAGGATTAAGTATAATTTCTGGAAGAGGTGAAAGTTGGAGGTTATTTTAAAAACATGTAGTCACAAACCAGGCATGGTGGCTCATGCTTGTAATCCCAGCACTTGGGAGGCTGAGGCAGAAGGATCATTGCGAGTTTGAGAGCAGCCTGGGCTACAAAGTGAGCTCAATGCTAGCTTGAACTGCATAGCAAGATTCTGTTTCAAAAAAGACGAAAAAAAAATGTAGTCACAGAATCTATGACTGACCAATCTGAACATTTCCCACACATTTGACACAAATCTTTGAACAATCTATGAACAAAATCATGGAGCTGTCCTTGTTACATACAACTAGACACATTCTTGGCTACAAGTCAAGGCGTTTGACTATAGGTATTCCTTGACACAGCAATAGTTGTGTTTTGGAAAGTTGCCAGAACATTGAGACCTGTATATTTCATCCTATTTTCCAAAGACATGTATAAATTTGTCACTGCATTATTAAGGCCACAAATAAAACATTTTACAATTTGGAGCATGAAACTTTTGAAACTCTATGTTAAAGAAAATGTGATTACATGGAAAAGTACCAACTGATCAAAAAAATTCTACTAAATAAACATACTAAAACTGACACTGGGGCCAGGGATATAGCTCAGTGGCACAGCACCTGCCTGGCAAGTGCGAGGACCTGAGTTTGATTTCCAGTACAAAAACAAACAAAAAACAAAAACCTGAAATTGGTATTAGTGACATGAAAATGGGAATGGTGATATCCAAAATAGTAACAGTTATAGTGTGGGCTTTGCACCAACTAATCAGCTATCAATAGCTCTTAATCGCTAAACTGCCATCTCTAGATTCTTAATAAAATTATGTACATACCTTACCTTTCCCCAGGTTCCTTCTGCTATAGGTTTGACCACAAAGCAGAGAAAAACTTTGTTAGTTTTTCTTTTACAGCTAGGTGAGTTTCAGCTTGTAGTGGATATTCAAATCTAGGGGATTCCCTGATGTGTCTTGGAACTCTGTTTTTTTGTTGTTGTTGTTTGTTTTTGTTTTTGGTACTGGGGATCGAACTCACAACCTCACGCTTGCCACACAGGCGCTTATGAGCTAAATCCCAGGCCCTTGTCTTGGAACTCTGCCAAATGGAAAATCTAAATTACAATCTTCAAACCAAGGTAGGAAAAATATTATATCTTTATATGATAACTAAATCCAGATTGCTATACTGTCAGGACAGTCACTAATAGCTTTTATTAGACCTACCTACTTAGATTGCACCAAAGTCCAAGATGGTTCTACAGCGCCCAGTCAGGAGAAAAGCCTCTAGCCCTTCAAATACATTGCCAATATTTTTATTGTTTAAGTGCAAGATATCCCTCAGCTCTCTCCACACCGGAAATGGAGAGTAAGACTATTTGCCATGCCTACCAATCTCAGTGCTTCCTGCTCTGCCCCATAATCTGGGATTCAGCCACCAGAGCAGCTGCTGCCACTGAGGCGGGAGTGATGAATCCAACCCTCAGATCACTGAGGTCATTGTGTGACTCCTGTCTCCCTTTCTGCTTGCAAACTTCCTTCTCTCATTGCTCTCAAAGGCATTTAGCTTAATCTTGTCAATGACATTTGAGACAAGCCTTTGTTGGAAGAGAAAACTATGAGTAAGCAAAGTATTTTATAGGCAATTATGCTTTTTCTGTTTCTATGAGGCAAGAGAGCATATAAAGACCTGACTAACTTCACACACAGGGGAAGGGAAAATACACAGAAAACAACTATTTGGATAAGCCCTGCCATGCATTATGAGGTCATCTCAGGAAAATGTCATGAGGAAAGTCTGGAGCCCTAAGTTAATGGTAGCTATCTCTCTCCAAGTGATACAGTACTATAGGTATTTTTTCCTTTTATTTTCTTGTATTCTGTGTTTTATAAGGTAAGCATTTTTTAAGTGTAGTAAAATATACATAAAAGTTTTTATTGTAGTAAAATACACATAACAGAATTTTCCATCGTAACCCTTTGTGAGTGTTTAGTTTAGTAGCAGTGTTCATCCATCAATATCAACTATTCCCAGAACCTTTTTATCATCCCAAACAGAAACTGTACCCATTAAAGAGTAACTCCTGCCGGGCGTGGTGGCTCATGCCTGTAATCCCAGCACTCGGGAGGCTGAGACAGGCGGATCGTTGTGAGTTCGAGACCAGCCTGGGCTACAAAGTGAGCTCAAGGCCAGCCTGAACGGCATAGCGAGACCCTGTCTCAAAAACAGGCCTGAGGGTCTAGCTCAGCGGTCTAAGCGCCTGCCCAGCAAGCGCAAGGTCATGAGTTCAATCCCCAGTGCTGCAAAAAAAAAAAAAAAAAAAAAAGAGTAACTCCTGATTCCTGCTCCAGGTCCTCCTTTTACTTTCTGTCTCTATGAATCTTATATTATTAGACACCAAAGACCAAGTGTTGTATGATTTCAGTTGTATATTTGACTTATTTCACTAAACATAGTATCTTCAAGTTTTATCCCTGTTATAACATAGGTGAGAATTTTATGACTTTTTAAGATTGGATAATATTCCATTATATGAATATATAGTTTGTATATGTATTCATCTTTTGAGGGACATTCGGGATTTTTTTTTCTACCTTATAGCTACTATGAATAAAGTTGCTATTCATGTTGGCATGTGTTAGGATTCATATCTAGATGTCTCCCTAAAATGTCAAGTGCTCAGAGGCAAGGCTTTTGAAAGTCAGCAGGCATAGCTGACTTGCTGTTAGGAGGTGGGGTCAGGTCAGAAGAGGTTGGTCACTGGGGGATGTGACCTGGAATGGACTATCTTTCTTACTGATCTCGGTGAACCAAATGGTTTTCCTTTGCAGCGCCCCTCTGCTGCATACCCTCCTGACTCTGAGCCAGTGGACTACAGACTAAAAACATGAGCCAAAATCAATGTCTCCTCCTTTAATTTGTTGGAGTTAGGTATTGAGTCCTAGTGATGAGGAAAGTGACTAAGACAGTATGCAAGTATCTAGTTGGGCCTTTTCTTCCAGTTCTTTTAGGTATATACCTAGCCAGGGAACTACTGGATCATATGGTAATTCTGTTTACTCTTTTTGGGGATCCACAGTGACTACCCCATTTAAAAACCCGACTCCTGCAACAATGCATTAGCATCCACATTTCTCCATATATTTGTTTTTGTCCATTTGTATTTTCTTTGGTTTTATGATAGCCATCTTAATGAGTATGAAGTACATTTTTAAAATTTTTCAAAGCAGAAAAAAATTGTAATAAATGATTTATATGACCCAAGAGTTCCGTGATAACCCGCATTCAGCTGGTAGCATGAGGGGCATGGTGGTACACACCTGTAATCCCAGCACGTGGGAGGCTGAGGTAGGAGGACTACAAGTTCAAGGCCAGCCTGAACTACGCAGTAAGACCTTGTTTCAAAAAAAAAAAGAAAAGAGTAGTGGCACTAGGAATATGACCCACTACAAACTTCTGTTTTTCATTCATTCAGTCATGTTAAGACAGTATTTATTAACAGTTTGAATGGTTTCATCATCATCATTGATTTTTGCAGTAATTTCAATGTTTAAAGCTACTGTCTTAAAAATTATTATTTCTTTTCATTATTGAGTTATTTTAGCATCGCCTTAAATTTTGTGCCAGAGTTGATGGAGTGTTTCATTTGCCTCACCCTACCCTGATCATACAACTGTTTATAAGCCACCAGCACAGCTAGGGTGACCAAAAGTAATGTCAAATTCAATTGTTTTGAACTTTAGACTTTTCTTTGCTAAACCTATCCAGGTAATAGCCACACACAGTTGTTCAGAAAAGCATTCCTGGCTAGAGTTCCTATGTATCCTTATGAGCATCTCCTAACGGAAACACCTAATGCTACTCTGGTACTGTGACTAAAACCAAGAAATTGCCATGATACAATACTAATAGCTAAATTACAACTTTGTGTTTCACCAATTGTCCTACAAATATCCTTTTGCTGCCCCAAGATCTGATCTCAGATCCCACAACTTAACATATTCAGGAACTGAATAGTTTATTATTTCTTAGGCTCAATTATAACAGAAATTATAATAGAATTATATAGAAAAGGGAAAGACTACTTCTGATTTTGAAAACTGATAGGGTTGAAGGGGCCAGGGAAATTTCCCTTCTGTGCTGTCAAGGTTCACTGAAATAAACTAACAAAGATTAACTAGGTGAAAAAGCATGCAAATTATTAACTGTGCAAAAGGAGAAAAGTCGTGGTGTGGGGCTTATCATAGGAGGGTTATTACCCACTGACTCAGCATCATTCAGAAGCTTAAACACCACATTTTTCTACAGGAGAATGGGGGGGTGTAGATAAAATTTTGAGTTGAGAATGAATATTGAGGTTTGTAAGACAGAAATTAAGTTGAAAAATAATCTCCTGGGAATCTGAATGAGCCCAAGGGACAGACATCATCTCATAATAGAAATCCATCCGGCTATGGTTACGTTTCTCAGGCTCCTTTCCTGAGACAGATAATGGGATTTCAGATGAGAATGGAAGATGGTTGTGTTCCCTTTTGCAGTCTGCTTTGAATATAGGTAAGTAAATTCTGGCGTTTCTATGTTTGAGTAGGCAGAAGCAAAATAAGCTTTTCCTTTAGATCAAAGTTTACCATGCTAAAAAAGTGTCATATTTTGGAGGTATTATCCATTGAACCCCTGGTGGGGTCAAATGCAAGTTTGCTATCCTGAGTGGCATTGTTCTGGGAAACATTTTGGTCATGTGATACGATGACACACTGGACCAGTTGTTGCTGGCTGAGTGGTACTCTAGAAATGAGGTACTATCTTTTGACTCTTATTTTTGAGACTGTATTTACTACCACAGAGCGATACAGTATCACCCTGGCATTGTTGGTGAGATTACAATACTCATAGTGATGGTCAAATGTATTAGGAAATTGAGTTAAAGTCATCTGACTCCCTAGTAGGTCTTCCAGGTGTAGGCATGTTTATTCTGCTGCAGGAAAACTTTGGCTAGAGGCCACAGTGCAGTAAAGAATTCAGCATTGTCCACAGGGAAGGTCTGCTATTTGATGTTTGCTCCTGGGAGGTCATCCAGGTGATGTAAGTAAGTGTCTTTGTTTAGATAGGTCTAGCCAAACTGGATTTTAGGGTAAGAGCTGGCCATGCCAGAACGATCAGGCACGGCATTTAGATGGGTTGTTTGTGCTGTGCAATACCAGTGTACTTGGAAAATGAGTTCAAATATATAGACAATCGAGTGTATGTAATGTGACCCCAATAAAATTTCTGGACCCAGGTGATCTTCCCTGGTTGGTAACACTCCAATAATACTGTCACATATCCATGCTTGGAGGATGACACAATAGCGCAACAGGTAGATGACAACAAAAGCTTTGTGTATCCAGCCCCCCAAATTTTTCCCTATGTACTCCTTCCCTTGGCCGATGCAGATCTATTTTTCCCTGTAATAAACCATGGCCAAAAGTTTAATAGATTCCTTCTAGAAAATCATCAAATTGAAACTGGTTTGGAAAACTCTCAAATTTGCAACAGGTGTAAGAAGTCTTGGGAACATCGCCCTCAAATCTTGGTGTGTAGTTAACTCTGGGGCAAACAGTGAAGGAAATAGAAAAATAATTCTTGCTGTCCCTTAACTCTTAAGTATTTGTAAATATAACTCTTTCTTTAAAAAGTAAGAAACAATATCAAAACCACAACAAGACACTTCACACATAGTGGAAAGGCTATAATAAAAAAAAATGAGAACAAGTGTTCGTGAGCATGTGAAAAAATTAGAGCAACATAAAGAGGTGATGGGGTATAAAACGGTGAAGTTACTTTGAAAAACAGCCTCTAGTAATCCTTCAAATGGTGAAGCACAGTAGCCACAAGATCCCACAATTCCACTCCTAGAACTATACACCCAAGAGAAATTACGACTTATGTCCACATAAAACTTTTTTATAAATGCTTGCCGTACCATCATTTGTAAGAGCCAAAATATGGAAACGACTTAAATGTCCATGAATTGATGAACGGAAAAAAGAATAAATGTGATATAGCTATACAACAATTACTTGGCAATAAAAAGAAATGAATTACTAATATATTTTGCACTATGGAGGAATCTTGAAGACATGCTATGTCAAAAAAGTCAGACAATGGTTCTTACTGTGTTTTCATTTACATGAAATCTGTAGAATAAGTAAGTCTGTGGAGATAGATTGCCTGGGGCCGGGGAGGGTTTGGGAGAAAATGCGCGACTGCTAATGACTTTAGAATGTCCTCTCGATTGTGACAGAAATGATCTGAAACTGACGGTGGTGAATGTTGCACAACCAACTACTTAAAAACCACGTTATTGTGCACTTTAAATCGGTGATTTGCATGTTGATATGTGAATCTGGTCGTCACAGGGCTGTTTTGTTTCGTTTTGAATGTGCGTTGGTAAAAAGATGCTCTCTGGGCGCAACAAAACTAAATTAGTCCAGTGATTTTTTTTTTTAAACTCCTTGTTGAGGCTTTCCCGGTCTTCACAAAAATGAAAGTGCGCTGTGATCGTTTTCTAAGTACGCCAGGAAAACATGAACTGGAATTTGAGGTTTCCGAGTTTCTTCCCTTGGCATCCACGCTGAACGAGATCCGGAGATCCGGGGGCCACGGTTTCCACGGTGCGCAAGCGCTGGCCGCAGCTGGCGCGCTGGACTCGCGAGAGGGCGGAGCTCCCGGGCCCCAGCGGCGCTAACCCTCGCCCTGGAACCGGCTCTGCGGGGTCCTAAGAAGCCACCTTCTCTCACGCCCGAGGCGAGCACGCGGCCAGGGGGCGCTGCCTGGCGCTAGCGCGCGCGTTCCCCACCCACGGTGCCGGGCGTGAGGGCCCTGGGGGCCGCCCACAGGCGACTCCCACTGCGTCGCCTCCCCGCCCCGCCCGGTCGCGTCCCTCTTCGGCTCCTCCTCTTCCCCTCGGCCGCCGCCCCGCCCTCGCCCGCAAACCCAAACACTCCTCGCTCCTGCTGCGCGGGCCGCGCGTGACTCGGCTGCCGCAGCCGTTCCGCCGCCGCCGCGCGCCCTGCCCGGCCCGGCCGCGCGATGCTGCTGCTGGCCGCCGCCTT
>RJWT010046575.1:0-11421 GCA_004365215.1 Cuniculus paca | reverse complement strand
TTATTTATTTAGCCTTGCCACTAGATATAAGATTAATCTTGTAAATAGGGACAATTACAAATAAAGTACTTGAGATAAAACTGCTTTGTCACAGTAATAAGTTATGTCTTGTTTATGGTGTTTGAGGTTCAAAAAAAAAGATACTGTTTAAAAGGGAAATTAATATTATACATGTTGTAAGCTTGGATTTTGATTTTAGCACAGTCTTCCAACTGAATTTTTACCTTGTGCCCATCAGACATTTCAGCAAAACGATGCTTATATATGCCTAAATCTACAAAATGAATAAGGATCCAGTGGAACAAACTAAATATTGTCTAAGATATAAAACAGTTATCGTTAATATTTTTTGGTTCTCCCTTACATTTACAGGAAAAAATTTCTCCCACTACACACTCTCATTGTATTTGGCATTTCCATTACACAGTATATGATTATATAATTTCTGGCCTTATTACTAACCTGTTTATTTAGCATTCATAGTATATATTTATCTCTGTAAGTACTGAATCCTCAAATCTAGTGTCTTATCTAAGAAACACAAATATTTGATTATTTCAACTTAGTTTGAAAAACACCACTAAATTATTTTATATATAGTATTTTGAATTTTTAAAAAATTTCTAAGTAAAATTGTAAGTATTGATTCATCAAATCCCTCCTTTGTTAAATCCTAAATGTTAATGCAAAGATAACAAGGATCACAAAGAATTTAGAATTGGCTTTATTTGGTATAAAAAGTAAATAAATGGTTAAGTGGTCTTCCCAGCTTAATGTAGTCTACAATAAAAGCTCACTACCTATATTTCATTGCTGGGATTCAGTGTCAAAAAGAATATTAAAAAGGCTGATAGTTCCTGAGTAATCAGCAGCCTGAGGAAGCAACCTATTAATATTGCATACAGAATTCTAATTAAAACACTTGCCAACATCTTAAAATGGGCTAATGTTTGTGTGATGCTAGAGCCAGATTAATTTTCAATGTCTTTTAATTATTCATTACGATTACTACAGGAAGACAAATCACTAGACTATAGAAGTACAACCTTGTTACACATTCTTTTAGCTATATTAACAGATTAGCCATTAGGATAAAGAAAAATAGCCCCCTCCCTATTAACCATTAGAATAAAGGAAAACCCAATGATAACCAATTTAAGAAAATTTTCCTCCACCAGAGATCTGATATGACTAACTAGATAATAAATCTCTTTTCCTGGTCCAGACATGGAAGCTAATTTGATTATGCCTTTGATTTCAGGCATCTACAAAATGACATTAGAACCCACTGACTTCTTTCCATTGTTGAAATTGCATTATGGGACTTTTCAAATATGATGAACTACAGCATTTAGAGCAGAAATAATGTTTGCCTGCCTGTGACTTTTTTCCCTATTTGCTGCAGTTTCTAACCCATATTTCACTTAGAGTTAAGAAGCATCATCCTAACATACACTCTAACGAAAATTACTGACAATAACAAATGTAAAAACATCACTAGTATTAAAATCTGCAAATAAAACAAATTTGGCTTTATACAATTCTGCTTAAGGAGTATATTTTTAAGCAAATAATTAATGTAAGCAGGTAATCAAACAACATATTTTAAATAGGTAAATACAATAAAGCCATTTTATGGAGCAGAATTTTTTAAAAATATCCACCCACTCTTAAATTTTTTCTTGTGTGAATTTGAAGCCCTTACTAGTTAACACAAAATGTAAAGTGCTTTCCTTTTTAAAAAAAAATTTGCTTTTCACAGTAATTTCTAAATGCGATTCTAGGAAAAAATACAAAATCACTCATTTCTTCCCTTCAGTACCCTTTCCCCCAACCCACAATAGTGATAATACTATTTGCTAATTATATTGGCAAATCTACTGTGAATGAGTCAAATTTCAAAAAGAGACTACATATGTTTAACAAAGTCTTCTCCCAAAACCACTACTAACAATTTTCTTGGAGTCAAGATCTCTAGCATTTCACAAAACCTTTATGTCTCTAAATAACTCAGGTGTTCACGTAAGACTAAAAGCAGTATTTTGCCACTCCACTTTCAGTAAGATCATTCAGAATCATCCAGAACGTTAACTTTCTACTAAATATCACTGTATAGACTATAATGCCTATTTCCTAATATTTTAACTAATCTTGAACTCACAATATTCCTAGGGAATAGACAGCAACAGATATTATCCCTTATTTTAATTAAGCTTTGCATAATCACATGGCAAGCCAAAGGTAAAGCCGGGATTAGAATTACCTCAAATTCACAGCTTATCAAGAAGGTAAAGCTGGCTAATGTGATTACCTGTATAGCAGCATTAGATCTGCTCACCCAGGAATTTAAGATCTCCCAAACTAGGAAGCTTACAGGGCGAAAAACGATCACGTCACATGTGGGACTTCCTCTAACTCAAGGACATTTAAGTGCATCTCAAACATGAATTTTACACTACTTCTTAACTAGTTATCAAAGAACTATGACAATACACACAAAATTCGTAAGAATTTTCTCATTAACGCAATTCCAAAAAATTCCCACCCTGGTCCCCAGCAGGGAGCAAACCCAGAGCCTTGTGTGCGCTAAACCAAGTATTCCAGCACTGGGCTACACAACATAGCTCTAATCCAATTGCTTTTTTTATAGGTCTTTTTTTCCTTTTAGACACCCCAAATTTTCATTTTCTATTTCTTTTGCCAGGACAAATGCCAACTGTTCAGAGAAGGCAACACATTTTGTTACTATCCCAAACTCATTCTTTAAGAAAGTAAGTATCTTCATTTGCCTAGGTGGGGTAATCTCCACCAGAAGTTAAATGCAAAGCAAGCCTCCAATGCAAAATATCAGAAGTGTATGAGTTCTCCCTGCCTTTCTCTTTCTCATTCCTGGCTTGCATTTCCCCAGTTTCGCAAAACCAACAGGATTTTGCATATTACTCAGGAGAAAGTAACAGAGATTTCCTAGAAGGAAGATCTGGAATTGTCTTTTAAAAGTAATTTTATCATACGCACATCAGATTCTTTTGTATTACACATACACACACACACACACACACACACACACACACACACACGAGACCTTGAAGGGGTAAGGCCTAAAAGGAGGTTTTTCTGGTCACTAGGGGGACGTGGCCTTGAAGCGTAGCGGGACTCTAGTCCCATGCTCTTCCTCTCGTTTTTCTTTTCCAGTCATGAGATTAACACTTCCTCCACTACATGCTCCCACTACAATGTGCTATCTCACCATAGGCTAAAAAGCAACAAACAAGTCTGTAGATCATGGACTGCAACTTCCAAAACTGTGAGCCAAAATAAACCTCTTCTCTTCATAAAGTTGTTATTTATTACAGTAAAAGAAAATTAACACAATATGCGATCATGTAAATCATCAAAAAATAATGATTTGATAATTCTATTTCATTTGGAAGTCAATATTTTTAAAATTTATACAGGCCTTGTTTAGGTTTTCATTAAGGTTACCATAATGCTTTAAGATCTAAGAAAATTAAACTTTGATCTATTAACATAAGAGTCTGACCTCTGTAATTCATCCTCAGTATCTACATCAATCTGATTTGCAAGTAACTTGAAAGAATGGAGTTTTACAGAATCGTTCATTTCCCTCAGTCCATTCTAAATTCTTTTCCCTTCCTCAAGAATGCTGTAATACTAATATGTGCTGAGTACTTCATCTGATCTTCAAACAGCTTACAAGGTAGACACTGAACTCAAAATACAGGCTTGTTGTTTCATAAAAATAATAATAACAAAGCTGGGTTTTAGCCTAGGTTTAAGTCTTGGCCTAACTCCAAGGCCAATCAGTTTACCTCTCTGTCTTCAGCTGGTAGGTCTGTAAAGAAACTACAATGGACTTCCCTCCTGATAAAGCAAAACCTGTACTCTTTAGACCACTGGGTTTCAAATTATGATCCAAATTTTGGTAACCCAGTATTTGTAGGCAGTCAAGTAAGAAAATAGATTAAGGTTCAATGAAACCAAAAAGGCTTTTGTATAAATGAGAATTATTCCCAATTTTGTTTGAAAAAGTTGGTTGCATTGCTATCTTTTTTAACTCAAGTAAAAACTCATACCCTACACTTTCACTAAAAGTGTTCTAATTTCAAGATGTTCTAAGTACCAGATAACTTTTACTTTCAGAAAATAACTACATATGGTGGTGGTAAGAACAGCAGGCTTCTTCCCTGCTAGGAGTTAAGGGACCACTGCGCAGGAAGCTAAACATCAAGCCACAGGATTTCAGGAGCTAAACCTCTTGCTTAGAAACTCTAGGTAGAACTTTTTTTTAAAAGACTGTTTCTAAAAATCAAATAGCAAACTTTAAAAAGTTAAAAAAAAAAATACTGAGCAACAACATTAAAAATATTCTGATCACTCAGTTCCAAGATAAAAAAGACACAGAGATCCTATTTCTTGTTCCTCTATTTAATGGATCTGAGTCATAGCTGTCCCAATGACTTAGTGATGAAACAAAATATATATTTGTTCGATTAATGAAGGGTTTCTCACTTTCCTTGCAATGAGAGTTGTCTGCTAGGTGTTTCTTGTGACTGTTTAATGAACACAGAGAAAACTCGTAAGTACCATCCACGTTAACACCAAAATGTATACCAGTTATCTAGTGCCCTTTTTCCTGTCTATACTGGTCTAACTGTAATGCTCTACATCAAATCATTTCAGGAACCTATGCACAGAAGCATTTACAGGTAAACTGATGCAGTGTCTGAGACGTACTTAAAAACATTTCAGAAAATGAATCAGGTGGAGTGAGAAGGGTAGGAGGAGCTAAAAAAAGAATAACAAAATGTAATCAACTGGGGAAACCCGATAAGGTTTGCGTTTGAAATTTTATGTAAAATTTTAAAAATCTTTTTTAGAAAGGTGACAGATTATGTGAACTGTATGCAAATATTATACATGTCCTGGGGTCAAAAAATAGGATTATGTCCAAGGAGTAAAAAGTAATTATCGAATGACATTCTCTCATTGTCACTAGTATAGTTAATCCATGGTTTGAGGACTGGTTGGTTCCAGGACCCACAAGCAGATGCCAAAATCCAAGGACATTCAAGGCCTTTATATAAAATGACAAATGTAGTGCTTGGCAAGCACGAGGTCATGAGTTCAATCCCTGACATCAGATAAAGAAAATAAAATAAAATAAAATGACAAACATGGTAAGCTGGGTGTGGAAGTGTACGTTTGCAAACCCAGCACTCAAGAGGCTAAGGTTCAAGGCCATTCTGTATTATGTAGTAAGACCCTGCCTTCAAATAAACAAAAATACAATATTTGCTTATAACCCTTACACATCTTCCTATGTATTTTAAATCATTTCAGCTGGGCATTTCAGCTGGGCATAGTGGCACACACCTAGAATCCCAGCACTCAGGAGGTAGGAGGATCACAGTAAGTTTGAGTCCAGTCTGGGATACATAGTGAGCTTAAGGTCAACCTAGAATATACAGTGAGATCCTGTTTCAAAAAAAATCATCTGTAGATTACTTATGATACCCCATACCATTAAAGTGTTACATAAACAGCTGTTATATTGTATTATTTGGGGGCTAATGATAACAAAGGAATCTGCTCATGTTCAGTACAGGTGAGATTTTTTTCCTTCTCAATATTCTCTATCCATAGTTTGTTGAATCGGTGGAAATGGAACCCACTGACTATATTGTGCTGCTGGACACTTTTCAACGGAAACAATCACTCGGTATCTGTTACTCAGTATTTATCAATTGCAAACACAATGTAAGAGTCTAAATGACTCAGAAAGCAAACAGACATTCGTAGGGACTGTTTCACTGTTGGCCAAAGGGAAAGAAAAGGATGACTGTCTTCAACACTGTTGGCTACTTTCCTGGTAAACAATAAGGTGTTTGTAATTTTAAGAAGACTGGGCAGAACTTGTGACATGCCTACAATTTTGAATATACTGTATTACTCAAAATATGATTCGATAAAAGAGTGTGTACATTTTAATATCCTAGAAAAGGTTGGTTAGTATCCAAACCGCAAGGGCTACAAGACTCACTGTGGTAAAATTCTAAACAAGGAAAGAGAAACAGGTAAGGAAAATAGGTTTGTTAATGCACAAAACCAATTACTACGCTGTCAGGGGAGAGAAAGAAGTCAGAGGTACATTCCCTTGGCCTCTCTGAGGAAGAACACATCTTATCACGCTGCCCCCTCCATCTCAAATGTAAGCTTGGTAGCAAGTAACTGTACAAAAAAAAAAAACTTTTAACTTGTGAAGAATAGAAAGGATTCTTTCAGAAGCTCAAAATCTGATCAACATTTTGTGACTCTGTAGCTAAGTTTGTATTCACTCTTCTCAATCTTCGGCTTGCATCAGAATCAACCACCGGGCTTACTGAGAAGATTGTTTAGCCCACTCTCAGATTACACCGTGCGTTCATGCCCCCAATTCTTGCAAATTATCTGATTTTGAAAGCAGTCACATTTTTCTAAAAGCTCAAAATGCATTCTATGAGAAACATCTTATTAAAAAGAATTTTGGGGGTCGGGGTATATCTCATTGGTAAAGTGTGTGTGAAGTCCTAAATTTGATCTTTAGCACTGCAGAAAAGAGACAGGCAGACAGAGAGACAGTGAGAGGGAGAGAAAGGGAGAGGAGCAAGAGCATTTTAAAAATCAAATTACGACTCTTGTTAGTGAACTCCATTGTGTGGATTTTGAAATCAAATAGATACCAAGTTGCTTGTAAACCTTTTCCCTATTTTGGTTACCATAAATAAGGTTCTTCACCAAAAAAAAAAAAAAAAAAAATAACTGAGAACAGAAATTTACCTTAACCTGAACAAGGACTTAAAACAATGCCTGAGTCACAGAACTCACAGCTGATAAAGCAGAGTGCCAGAGAGTCTGTCTGAATCCGGAGGGCAGCTGCGATTACTCCAGGTTACATCAGCAACCCCGGAGTGCTCCCTGCCGTCAACACACTGCTGCCAGCCTCCAAGGCCTGCCCCAGGCCTCCGTCCAGGGGAGGGCAGGTCAGCAGCTGGCAGAACGAGCCTGGCCCCCACCAGGCACAGCCAGGCCATGCTGTTCAGGCGACTGCACGTAGGCTTGTCAACTTCACAGCCAACAATGGACAAACCAGGGTCTCAGGAACTTTGTCCTAGACACACAAAGTCAAAGTTCCCTCGGCAGGATTTTCTTAACGTTGGGGGAGGGGTACTGCTGGCCTCAATTCAGGCTGAGGTTTACATGTGGTTTTCTCCATGCCAGGTGTCTGACAAAACAGCTGGAGTGAAAGGGAAATTTTAGATTTCAATAAATGTGAAGCCTGCACAAGAATTAGAATGGTTTAATAGGAAGTCTGTTAGGCAGTGATAACTGAATCTGCATACCTTTTAAAATTCTACTGCAAAAAAAAAAAAAAAATGTAAGCCAGCCATCATGGTACACTACATGCCTGTAACCCAAGCTATTCGGAGGCTGAGGCAGGAGGACTGCAAGTTCAAGGCCATCCTGCGCCATTTCCCGAAGACCTGGTCTCAAATAAAAATTTTAAAAAGGCTGAGACTGTAGAAATGCAGTAGAAGGCTTACCTAACAGGCTCAAGGCCCTGGATTCAATCCCAATATTGAAAAAAAAAAAAGAAAAAAAACCCATTGTAAAAAAAAGAAAAAGAAAAAACAGTAGTTGTCCATATCACCTTCTCATAGGTGTTTTGGTGCTGATGTTAATTCATGGGCTTTCTCTTAAACCTGAATAACTATATTATCTATTGGAGTGACAACTTGTACTACACACATCGCAAGGTCCTAGACGAAAAGCCCTGCGGTTTCTTTCATTTATTTTTTTAATTTAATGTAATTTTTTGGAGGCAGGGTCTCACTATGTATTTTGACTTGGTCTTGAACTCTCTGTGTAGCCCAAGTTGGCCTTGAATTTGCAGCAACACTCCTGCTTCAGCCTCCTTAGTGCTGGGATTACAGGCATGCTCCACCACACCTGACTCCAGGTCCTTTCTAGCTTTAGTACTGCTAAATTTTATGAAGCAATTCATTTAACAAGGGATTGTGAGCTAGTAAGGAGATGATTTGGAATCTGACTGTGCAGGCTTAAACTCTGATTTCGGGCAGAAGCTCATGATTTGGGGTCTTCTTTGATAAAGCAGGGTACCAATTTCATAGGGTCAGTGTGAGAATTAAGTGAGTGTATAAATTACTTAAGAGGAAAGCTGACCTTCAAAAACTTTAAAAAAAAAAAAAAAGAATGCTTATGATGTGAAGTAAATCGGATACTGCAAACACCAACACACAGGGTCTAATTAAATCTTGAAGAAATTACATGCTGTAAGTTCATTATATAAGTTTTGGAAGTTTTAACAAGCCACAAATTAACTCACATGTTATTTAATGTTTTATAATTAAACTGAATGGCTTGAGAATACACTTTATAATTTCTTAACTCTTCCTACATTTTGGGCATTAGCTGCATTATAAAAGGAAAAAAAAGCAACAAAACCAAAGGAAGGTTTCCCTTAGCCAGCTTTCAATTTTTTTTTTAATCTTTAGTATGGAGGGAGTCTTTCCTTTATTCTGTTTCTTCGTCTTTTCTTTTTTTTTATCCTTGAATAAAATAGATTTGGAAAATGGATCTGCTTTCAATTTTTAAACTGCCCAGTTTTGAAAACCTGCTCAGTAAGCCATAGCTGGGGATGACTAGGTTCTTTTACTTTGGATCAAGAGTTTGAAGAAGGCAAAGGGTTAAGAAAACTCCCTCCTGCCACTTACAAATATAGGTATCAACACAAACAGAGCCACTGGAAACATCTGGCAAATACGAGAAGATCTGCGCCAGTCACCAATGCTAGCTCACAGCGACAGTAGTGATAATAAATAGTTATGAGGGCATACTATGTCCTACAGGCTGTATTACTTCTTTTAATCCTTATGGCAACTCGAGAGGAGTTAGAAATTCTCCCATCTGTCCCATTTACAGATAAAGAAACTAGGAAGAGCAAAGTACGTTTTCAAAAGCAGATACAAGAGTTTGACAAATAAAGCATTGAGAAAGGTGATAAAACGCTTTGCAGGATCCGTGGCTCTCCAGATCCGCAGGCAGCCAGTGCCTGATGCACAACCAGTTGTGTACCACTTCGTCACCTCATTATGGCTGCAAGCAGCCTGCACACATGTGTGACACCAGCTCACATCAGATATCTCAAGTGTGGTCAGTGCAGATGCTAGGTCCCAGTGACAGAGAATGCAAAAGGAGTTTCTGCAGCCATGTACAATGATTACCTCGGGGTCTCATGGGGATATGTTTGAGTGTCTAAAAAGCCTGGTAAACATCCAGAGGCTTCCCTAAGCCTGACATGACCCACCCTGAGCAGGAAAAACGTGACAGCCACCAAGTTGTGCATGTGGGGTAAATTACAAAACAGAACCACAATGCAGCCCCAGCCTGACTTTTCCACGGGCTCCGCCAAGGTCGCCACTGGTTGACAGCAGGACCTAAGCTGACAGCGCTGAATGTGCTAATTTTGCCCACGCCTCACGGTCACTCACTCCTCTGCTAACCTGGTTCAGTTTTGTTAGATGTTCTTCTACTAGTGAGCAACAGCAGCAACTGGCATCACTCAAGAAAACCATCCAAGTATTCCCACCTGTATTTCAAGGACAGATGAAATTTATAATGAAATAGTCAAATACTAGATTCTTATTTTTTTTAAAAAATCAGTTTTTTTTCTAAATCCTTGAAGTTATAGGAAAATTTTTAAATCTTTACTTAATGTCCAAAGATACCTTGAGAGGGGATGGCTTAGTAGCAGGGAACACACGTAGTCAACATACTAGGGTTGAATGCTAGGGTTTAATCCTAGCATCAAAAAAATAACAGCTTTAGAAAAAAATTTAGTATTGCATTGTTTTCCATAACTTCAAACATTTCTAACTAATGTAGACGGAGAACGTAAACTGGTAAAAGAGTTTTGATCCAGAAAGTGAGAAAATCAATTTGAGGTAGAAAAATTTATTTCAGATTAAACATTTAATATTAACTATTTTTAAAAGAAAAAGATAAGTAACAAACTCTCAAAAACAATGAAATCCTGAGAATCTAAAGTTATTAGTTATTATTCATTTGCACTCTACCACAGAGGTACAAAAAGTCACCTGATTAGGTCTCTTTTTCTCCCTCAGGGTTACTGAGATGTAATTGACAAATAAAAATTGTATACATTCAAGGTACACAAAGTGATGTTTTGATACACATAAATCCTATCATCTCACATACTGCCTGCGCAGTACAAAAGTACTTAAGAGGATCTACAGAAATCGCAAGTATATTTCTAACTATACTCCTCAATGCTGTACATTGTCTCCAGACTTTATTCATCGTGTAATTGTAAGTTTGTACCCTCTACCCAACATCTCCTATTTCCCCTACCCACCAACCCCTGGTAGCTATCCTCCTACTGCTTCTATCAGTGCAACAGTTTTGGATTCTACATGTAAGTGACATCATGCAGTACTTTGTGCCTATGTTATTCCATTTAAGTATCAGGAGTGTGGTTTCCAGGCTCAATCTTACTGTTTACTGCTCCTGGAGCCAAATTATGCCACCTCATTCAACCGAATTTTATTCTAATCTCAGTGAGATAATATTTCCTCTGCCTTTCTTACAAAGCTATGATGAATATCAAACTAACGTGTGGATCTCCATACTACATCTCTGTAAACTGGAAAGAATGCTGTCTGTTTGAAATTTGTTGTACATTATTTCTGATACATTCTCACTGTACTGTTTTAGTCCAGCATGACACTGTACAAATATTTTCTCTTAAGCACTGTGCATTTTATTATAATCTCCCACACACAATTCATTACTAAAACATTAGTTATTGGTTCAGAAGAGATTTCATTCAATCTTAAATTGAAGTCAGTTATAATCTCCATTTGTGAAATAAACAAAGTACACTGAAGTCAAATGTCTTAGCATGGCCCATTCTTTTCAATAGCATTCTGGGTTAAAATGCAGGAAATATAACCAATCTTAATATAAAATGCAGTGGAAGGGAGAATAGTTCCATCACACTGTTTTCTTCTGCCTTAGCATCCGAATGCCACAGCTAACAACAGTGTCAGTTTGAGTACTGACATCACAAGCCAAACACCACAAATCTGGGATTGAGGGAGTCATTTTGTCCTGAGCGAAGTACAGCAAATGGATCTGAAGTAATAATTTATACTTCCGATTCTTTCAAAAGCAAGTTTTGACATAAGAATCAGTTATCCATGAAAACAAACAGATGAAATTCACTGAATGACCTAGTTTTATAATACAATAAAACTTGCTATGTTCAGCTTTATAAAAGTAATAATCCTATAAAGGATACTTGGGAGGATTCCAGATACCACA
>RJWT010046574.1:0-11437 GCA_004365215.1 Cuniculus paca | reverse complement strand
GCTCCGTGATCTCCGCTGCTGCTCCGCTCCCCCGTGTCCTTCCTCCCTCTGGGCGAAGCTGCCGCCTGTAGGGTCGCGTGGGGTGGGGGCGGGATCTCTGTCCAGGAAGCCTCTCTGTCTCCTCCCCTCTCAGTCCTGCCTCCTGTTGTTTTTCTGCTTCCCGGTTGTGACCTTTTAATATCCCAGCACGCTTTAAGGAGGAAGGCTGAGGAGGGAGTTAATTATGAGTCAGAGAGGGCTGTGGGGGCGGAATGTGGGGTGTCCCAGCCTTTGCGGACCAAGCCAGTCTGGGGATAACCGTGCAACCCTGGGGAAGGCTCTTTTGGGCTGAGACCTGAGAGCAGTGGACCTTCCCCGGGGAAGAAAGAAGGGTGAGAGGGTAGGAGATGAAGACAGAGGGACAGATTCCATGGTGGAGGCGACTGAAGCTGAAAGGGAGGCTGGAGAAGGAGAATGACGTGGGCTGAGGCCAGGCTGGGGTGGCTCAGATCCTGCGGGACTGTGGCCCCTGGAGAGGGATCAGCAGTCCCTTAGAAGGTGCAAGGCTGGGGGACAGCCACCCTCTGGTGGACGGTGAGGAAAGTATAGAGGGCAGAGTCAGGAAATCGTTTTTATGCAACATCATCCTTAAGCATTTATCAGTGAACATGTGATTTTAATGACGGGAAATGTTCAGACTTGCATTCGCAATGTTTTTCAAGGAAGCCCTTCTCGGGTCTGCCCGTGGGATGTCATCAAACTCAGGTGTGTGGTCTGGAGCCAGGCCAAGCTGGGTCTGCAGAACTGGGGATCCAGCCCCATGTGCACGGCCCTCGGACCAGGCAGAGCAGGTGCGAGGAGGAGGGGGCGGACCAGGGTCTGTGAAGCCTCACACGAGCCACAGCGCGCAGGTGGACGGGGCTCCAGTTCCTTCTTCCCACCGGACCTCAGAGCAGCTGAAATCAGAAACCAGGTGGTTCAGGGCTCTCAGTCTCTTCTTCCCTCCTTGGGAGCTTTTCTGTTCTCTGCATCCTCAGCCTCCCAGACGCCATGGGGGAATTCCTTCAGCAAAGTCAGCTTCAGGGGAAGAGAAACCTGTCACCCCTCACGATTGCCAGCTCCTCCTCAGAGGGACAGACCTTTGGGGGTTCTGATTGGAACTGGGCTTCTTTGGCTCTGCAGCTCCTTCCAGAACCAACAGAATTTGGGGTAAATGATTTGGGGCTCTCTTTTCTCACCATTCACAGTCAAGATCTGAGTGGGAGGTGAGGATCACATGTCTTTTCCTCTCTTTGGGAGGATTCAAAGTATGTCCCAGGGAGGTGTAACTGTGTGGGATGGGGACAGGTGGCGTCCTCACCCCTTGTCAGCTTGCCCCCACCTTATGATACAATCAGCTGTCCTGGGTGGATTATAGGAGAATCACTAAGGTCGCCTGTACTCACGTGTCTGAGCCTGACGGTGTCTGGCCATCTGGCTCAGCGTCCTGCTCGCTGCTGGTTCTGATGCACGTCCCTCCTGCACCGGGAAGGGCGGTGTCCTACAGCTCCGCAGTCTACTTCTCTGTGCCCAAGGGGGCGTCTCTAATGAGCAGCTCACGGCTGTAGTGATTGAATTATTAGGAAAGGATGGGAATCTTGCCTTTCAACGTAGATTTGTTCTTGTTTATTTTTACCTCCTGGGAGGTGAAGGCAGGTGGAGCACATCTTCATCTTCCCTGAACTTAAGGGAAAAATGGTGTTAGGAAGGGTTTGGTGGCAATGTGACACCCTCAGGGGCGTGTGAAAAATACAGATGGTATTGTGCTTGGATATGAAATGGGATCGTGTAGTTTCTTTTCCTAACCAAGAACGATCCTTGAAGTCTTGTATCCGGTGTGGCTCCATGGATCCAGTGCATCTACAGAATAAAGATTTACTTGGAATTAAGCTTTCACCAGATGTTTGAAGTTTTCTTTTTATATTCTAGTTTTGTAAATGTGTGGACCCCACTTAAACAGGGAGTTAAGAGAGTGAGGTTGCCTCTGCCACTTGCTTGATTTCAGTGCAAA
Source organism: Cuniculus paca (assembly GCA_004365215.1). Taxonomy (NCBI): domain Eukaryota; kingdom Metazoa; phylum Chordata; class Mammalia; order Rodentia; family Cuniculidae; genus Cuniculus; species Cuniculus paca. Next base: position 9,408 of record RJWT010046574.1, on the reverse strand, counting down.
TCCTGTCTGGTTGCTTTAACATTTCACCGCAGCCCTAAACACACACCTGACTGTGAATGCCTCTGCGTGGGACATGCCCAGAGGAATTTGGGGGACTGTAAAGCACAGGTGTGACTAGGGCAGAGTGGAGGGGACAGATAATGTGTGAAGGGTTTCTGAGAGGAACTGGGGGTGGAGGATATAATAATAGAGTGTTCTTTTGGATAGAGGCATGATGACCATGTTTTGATGGTCTCAGGCTCAGGTGTGCCTGTTTGGCTCAGGACTCAGGATGACCAAGCTATGAATTAGTGCTCTTGCCATTGATCCTTGAGCAGAGAGGTGAGACATCACCCTTCTGCAGGGCAATGAGTGCAAGACCTGATCAGGTCAGGATTTCTGGGACTCAGAGCTCAGGGGTGACTTGACATGAGGGCTTGACCTACAAACTCACCTTGGTCACATTCTTCTGTCCCACAGGGAGGCATGCCTGTCTTTGTCACATCACCTAAGGGGTTCTCTGCCCTGAGGTATTCAGAGAAGGTAAACAGAGGCAAGGGGGATCTGGAGCAGTAATGTTGCATTTCTGGGTTTGGGAACCTCTGTCTTCTTTATCACTTCCAAGTTCAGCTTTTAGACCACAGACAGGAGGGTAGGTCAGGGACAGCTCTTAGACCAATGTCATTAGATAGCTATCCTCACAGTTCAAGGACAGTGTGTAATCTTTGAATATTATAATATTATGCAAATATGATAATATTTTCTCATTTTTCTGACTCAGAATTTACAGTCAGACGTCACTGAATTTTGTCACTGTTTGGAAACATTCTGTCATAGTGATGCACGTGTGGAGGGTATCTCCTACGTGACTACATGTGGATTTGGGTCAGTTTTTCTTTTTTATGGGTTCTCTGTTATTTTGTTCTCAACTACACTGTGATGCTTGGCCACACCTTGCAGCTAGGCTGGAGACCATCCCTCCTTTCCATCCCGATGAGCTATTCTTCAGGGATGTCCTCATTTTCTTCCAGGTGGAGCCTGGCTCCAGGAGGTTGTTCCCTTCACTTATGTGCTTGAAGCATCTGCACAGACTGTGGGTTGCTTTCAGGCAGAGTTAGAGACAGGCAGTTCCAGTCCTGTCTTCTTTTAGCCTCAGCTCAAAGGGGCTTGGAAGGAGAGTACTAGTAACGCCTGATAAGGTAGTTGTGGATACTCAGCTGCAGTCTCATCAGGAATCCATGAAAATGTCCATCTCCAGTGTCCTTGCTTGCTTGGAGTAATTCCAGGAGTAGAAAGTGTATGCCACCCCATGTGCATTCCTCTAATTCATCTTTTAGCCACCCACCTGCCACTTCTCCTTGCTCTGGGTGCTCTTGGCTTTGCTCTGTGGTGGACCAGATGCCAGGGTTCCTGACATGTACTGAGAGACTCCTGCTGGCTCCTCCAGGAGTTCTGGTTCCACAGGTTTCTGTCCTGAGCACAGGTGACTCCTGCAGAAACTGATGATGCAGAAGCCGTCAGTGAGCACTGAGTGTTCCAGGTGTGGGTATCATCTCTTTGTTTGGGATCAGCAAAGATAGAGGGGAGGAGATGGCTGAGGTGTTTGGTCAGGAGACAGGGAGATGAATATGTTTGAACTCTGGAGCAGATAGAAGAGGGCATTCTAGGTAGGAACCACCTTCCAGGACAGAGAGCAGCAGTGAAGTTGTCCTGGCTCAGATGGGCTGGGGAGAAGAGCAAATTGGGTTGGACCGGGACTGGATGGTGAGAAGAGGTGTGCTCCTGTCATAGACACAAGGAGGAGTGGGATGGGGAGTAGCTCCTTGGTAGTAGACTTTCTTCATGCCTGCTGTTTCTGCAGTGCTAATCCATGCAGAGGGTCAGTACAGACCCGAGGCTGTGTTCTGAATGAGGGGTTGAGGGGTCCTCTGAGCTCAAGAGAGGGAAGATAGGGACACGATGCTTCTGCACATTGAAGCCTAGGTGGAGCTTGAGGTATCTCACATGGAGATTCTGCCTAGACCTGGGCCTTGGGTTTGGGTATCAAGGGCAGGCTGTCTGTCATTGTCCTGGTTTCTATGATATGGACCCAGTGTTCAGGGACCCAGAGCACAAGACACCTATGGAGGGGAAGCTACGGTGTCAGAGCAGTTTTATATGGTAACAACTAGGACTCTTGGTGGGACAAAGCCTGAAATCTACCTGTCAGGACTGAGGCTGTGTCCTGAAGAGATGAGAAGGATGATCCAGGACAGAGACAGAAAGTGCCAGGAGAGGGCACAGAGAGCCCTGGTGACTGCTCAGATGTGAGATGTGAGGGGTGTGAATCCCAGCCAGGGGAGGACTCCTGAACCTCAGTGAACCTCTCAGTCCTTGAGTCTCGGGGCCAGAGTCAGTCACTGGGAGGCTGGAACAGGCAATCAGTCTCCGCGGGCATAGCAGTCTGCCATGCAGGGGATCGTGGCGGACATGCCAAAAACCCTAATGTCAGATGCATGCAGAGGACTCACAGTATAAGTTACAGGAGTGCCAGACCATCCCTGCAAAAGGCTTCTACTGTGCCTTTCTTTTGCAGAATGGAAACGGAAGCCTTTTCATCCGCCTTTGTCATTCCCGTCCTCGCTGCTGCCGAACCGTGGCCCCGAGATGCTGTCCGTGGTGCTGACGGCAGAGGTCAGGTGGTGAGCTGTGAGCTCTCAGTATTTTTTATTCCTAACTGCTGAGCATTATCACCAGGGAGAAGATGGTGGGTGGGTTCTGGAGTGTGGTGTGTCTGTACCCCATCTCTTCCCTCTCGGGAGCTGGAGGGTGCTGTGGACGCCATTGCAGGAGCTCACACTGCAGTCTGGACCACTGAATCCAAGTGTCCATGTGTAGTTTTTAGTGAAAGAAGAGGACAGAATGGCCTTGAGAGGTGTGATGGACAGAGAAAATCCCCTCCTGAGTCATCCCTATCCTCATCTACAGAGTCTGTGAACTTGTGTCATTAAAAGAACACTTTACAGATCTCATTAAACGTCACCAGCTTGACAGATTCTTGGTTTTTGTGCAGTTGGGTTCAGAGGAGCCGCACTTCTGGTTTCAAAGGTAGAGAAGGGGGCCACAGACCAGGAAGGTAGATGGCTGCTAGAGGCTGACAAAAGTGAGGAAATGGACTGTCCCCTAGAACCTCTAGAGAGAATGCAACTACATTGACCCTTCGGTTCATATTTTTTTTTTCGGTACCAGGGATTGAACTCATGACCTTGCGCTTGCTGGGCAGGCACTTAGACTGCTGAGCTAGATCCCCAGCCCTGGTGTTTTTGAGACAGGGTCTCACTATGTCATTCAGGCTGGCCTTGAGCTCACTTTGTAGCCCAGGCTGGTCTCGAACTCACAAAGATCCGCCTGTCTCAGCCTCTCGAGTGCTGGGATTACAGGCGTGAGCCACCATGCCCGGCTAGTTCATGTTGTTTTATGCCACTGTGTTTGTGGCAATTTGTTACAGTATCAGTAGGAAACAAATGCAGGAGAAGCCCCCTTGTCTAATCTGAGCTATGTTTACTTGGAATAAAGACTCCCTGGAACAAAATCACAGTGGAAAACACTGCGGGTGGTTTTGCTTCTTCTCATATCAGCACACACAACATGCAGGCAAAGGCAGAACGTGCTCTGAGCTTTACGCATGGACCTGCTTGTTTGTGGGAATGTAGCACTTGATGTGAGTGCAGCTATGTGTGGATGTCACCCTGTCATCCTCCCCAAGACCTCAGGGAAGGACTGAGAGCTGCAGCCCGGGTGCATGGAGGAGACTACAGCTGGGAGTCCTGTAGGGCAGGGCATGGAGGAGACTCTGTCCTGTCACATGGGGGCCCTGATCATCTTCCCTGAACAACTGAAGTTTGTTCCAGGGAGACTTAGTCAGGGCACAAGGTGGGAGATGAGGGGTGCTCAGGGTGAGAGGCCATGGGCAGTACCATAGAGGACCTCACTCAGTTCCTGAATCTGGATCTGTACTCTGCTCAGATACACTGCCAGCCTCTCTGTGTCTTCACAGGGCAGAGGAGATGCTGTGGTGAGGGCAACCTATCCTGGGTGCCTAGAGGTCAGAGTCTGGGGTTCTAGGGAGACCATCCTTTGGGCCATAAGAAGCATATTCTAGAGAAAATTAAGAAACAACATGTGCTTTGTGGTTGACCTGGCAGTAAAGTTTTACATCAAGGTTTAGCGACTTCGGTGGAAAGAATGAAGAGGGCCATGAGCCCTGTGTCCTGATAACATGGCCCAGTATTCTGAGTCCTGGTCCACCCAGTGCTGCTCCATGCTTCAGCCTGGTTGGGCCTAGGGAATTCCTGTTCCCAGGTCTCTCTCTTCTCTGCTCACTCACCCCTGATTTTGCTTTCATGGTTGTTTTCTGGATTTCAAAGCTCAGCTAGGGCAGGGATAGGTCCTGTGGGGCAAAAAAAAGCATTCATTGGCCACACTTATCTCATGGAAGGGAACAGATGCCCTGAGGCCAGGGAAGGTGACCTTGCTGGGGGAAAGAGACCAACCATGGGGGGGGGGACTGGAAGGAAGTGTCATGGAGGCCATGGCCCTAGTGAGCAGAATGCAGGCTGAGCCTGGAATGCTTTGCTCTCTGACAGGCCTGAGCTTTTGTCCCTTTGTCACTCTCCCTATTTCCCTTCAGTGTGTAAACAACTCAGCCTCCTGAGTTCCAGACTATGTGCTGTTGGCGATACTCCAGTCCCTGTCTCCATCCCACATCCTCATTATCTGACATTTCCAGGGCCTGCTCTGCACCTGCTGGACTCCAGGGCCCCCTCAAACTGAGAAACAGACTGAAAGTGGTCTCAGGAGAGGGCAGGGATGGTCCCGCCCCTAACAAGGGCCCAGCTCATGTCCAGCTCTTGTCTTGTGCTGTGCTGGGTTGACACACCTCCTGCCCTGAGTCTGCACAGCTTCAATCCTTGTGCGAAGGAGGACAGGGCAGGTTTACCCATGAGGAAGACTGTCAGAAGGACCACAGCCCAGGCACAGAGGCAGGCGGTAGCAGTGGGGTATTATTAGAAGGCCTGGGCCCGTCCTGTCCTTTTGCCTCTGACCTCATGGTTGAGTCAGTGTAGAGAATAAACAGAGGAAATACTCAGATTCAGTACAATTCTCCTAAGTATCTTCTCCACCCATCCTGGATGGCATCAGAGCAGATCACTGCATGGGCCTGGAGCAGAGCAATGAGAAGTTTGTCCCACCTACCAGGGTGGATGTTCATCATCTCCTTAGGAATAAAGAATGTGACTGTTTGAAAGCCTTCTGGGCTCCTTATAGTTAATGGAAAAAGAGAAGGGAAAGAAAGGGAGGAATTAGTTACAAAAGAAGCTACTTGACCTTGATGACACTTCTCCCCAAAGTCTGTGAATTTCCCCACACTTTTTGGGGGCTTTCTGATCCTGGGAGGACCTCCTCCTTATACTTGAGGTTGGACTCAAGCACAGCCACAACAAATCAGAGATGCAAGGAAAGGAGAATGTCTCAAGGATGGGAGCAGAAGGCTCAGGGGAAGACTGGGGTTTGCTTGTGTTTGTGGATATGGGCTAGGAATTAAGTTTTTTCACACTCTCTCCAGAAAATCTCCGAGCTTGGCACCAACCCTCCAGGGCCCTCTGACCAGACGATGATAGTCTCGACTGTGGTCCTACTGAAGCTGGTGACAGAGTTATGGATGAGGGAACTAGAGCATCTACTGTTACTCATAGTGATTTTGGGGAGAAAGAGCTCATGTGTGAATCTCTCTTTGGTAAGCCAGGCAAACTGTGAGGGTGGCTTAGAGGTTGCAAAGTAGGAAAGGCTGAGGTTTGTTCCTGGATGGAAATTTGTGTCTGTAGACAGTATGACGGGGGAATCCAGGCCATCTCGACTAAACAGAATAAAGCTACAAGTGATGTCACTGAGGGGAGGGAAAGCTTCTGGCTTGTAGAAGGCCATAGTATCTCTTGAGCCATGTCACAATTATGCTTTTCAAAGGTACCAACCAGGACTGATGTAGCTTAGTGGTAGAACACTTGTCTAGTCTGCACAAGGCCCTTGGTGTCTCTGTTACATGAAGTGAGGAGAATGCCAAAGCTTTGTTAAATATTGTGTCATGTTGATAAATACAGAAGATTTTATTTCCATGGAGAGTGAGGCAAAGTGGGCAAAAACCTAATACAGATGTACAAAATTCTTTCTTTCTTCTTTTTGACCATATTGAACACAACTAGACTTTGTCACATTCTTCCAGATCAGGTACAGTCTAATTTAAATGATGGTGATTGTTGTATTTCACTGCATGACAGGACCACCTTGTGATGACGGTGATGTAAGGAGGACACAGTTGGGTGTTATTGTAGTCAGGGATTGCGAGGAAAACAATTACATACAGAACATATAATTTATAGTGTTATTTTATAATATTCACCCAAAGAGTTAAATACGAGAGTGCAGAAAATCTGTCCACACACTAAGACCCAAAGATTTCCAGCTGAGGGCCTGGATCCCACAGCAATGTCCTGCATGAGTCCAGCTGAAGACATAGAGCCCATGACAGTGCCTTCCCATGAGTCCAGCTGGAGGCCTAGAACCCATGATGATAGCTCATGTAAGTCTGTTTCATGGACCTGCACTGGGAAGGCCCAAAGGTCAGCTGAAGAAACTAGAAAGTTTATGCCAGTGGGATGAAGGATCTGTGCCAGCAGGATGAGCATTCTGCACTGAAACCAGGATATGATGCTCAAAATAAGAACCAGGGTTCCCCCAAAAAGTGCCACAGCCATCCTCAGTGACAATGAGGTCCCGAGCTCCTCCAACGATGAGAACAACTGAGTTCCTGTCAGGAAGCCAGTGCAACAAGCTTCTCCCAGAGATTGAGTAGCACACATCTTCCCCTCTGGAGCCGGAAAGTGGTAAAGACCAGAGCTCCCCTGAAGTGAATTGTAGTCATTCTCAGTGACAACAAGGTCCCAAGTTCCTCTGACAATGAGAACAACCAAGTTCATATCAGGAAAGAAGCTCAACAATCTTCTCTAGGAGAACTCACGGCAACAGGAGAACCAACAACACATCATGACATTTCTTCCTCTCCAGTTCTCCTTTTTATCTTGGCCACAATCCTCAGGTGGGCCATCTGTACTCAGTACCATACTGTTTCCGTCCAGCCAGTACTACAAGTTGACCACCAGTTATCAACCCACCACAGCTGTGAAATGGGCAGTGAGCTCATTACACAGCACCTGACCATCCAACTCCACACTGAGGAATGTCTGGGATCCCCTGGAGAGAAGGAGCCTCCCACGGGGAGCAGGGTGGAGTCAGGAGTGAAATGGATAGAACAAGTCCGGGGCTTTGGGACTTACAGCCCTGTCCTTCTGCCTCTGACCTAGTAGAGAGAATAAACAGTAAGTGCTCAGCCCTGCCTTGTGACCTAGTCCATGAGCTGGCACCAAGGAAAGAAAGAGCTCTGGATGGGGACACAGTGGAGTCTCATTCATAGTGGGGAACATTGGCTCCTGATGGAGTTTTCCGGGGCAGCTGCTTTGCCTGACTTGTCTTTTACTATTTCCCAGTGTGTGGGCCTGTCCCCATGTGCTAGTGTGAGGGAGCAGAACAGGTGGCCTTCGGTCTGGGGAGGTAAAAGTCCAGAAAGTTGTGCAGTGCAGGGACAACACTCCTCAAATGAGGGAGAGGAAGATGAGGGCCAGGCAAAGAGAAGAGAGAAGAGAGGAGAGGAAAGGAGAGGGAGAAGAGGAGGAAGGAGAGGAAGAGAGAGAGCGAGACTGACTCATGGCGGTGAGAGGGCTTTAGTGACTTCAACGACTCCAAGGGTCAAGAGCCCCGTGGCTGCCACAGCTGCTCCCAAGTCCAGCACCCCCGGCGTCATCATGTGAAATGGCTCCGGGGGCGGGGTGGGTCAGGAAAATGGAACTCGGGTCTCAGTTTTCAGGGTGGATGCAAGTGTTGCCAGATACTTCTGAGGTTTCCTTCTGTGATGAGAATCTAGGACATTCATTCATTCGTTAATTTATTTATGAGTTTACTTTCATTCCTTCCCTTACCCTTGGTAAAATTATTGAGAATCAGTGGCACGTTTAACCCTGTGCAGGTTGCAGGGTCTAGTGGAAGGTGAGAGAGCAAAGTCTGTTCCACTGCAGGGCATGGCGCCCAGCACATCAGGGAACACATGATCTCAGGTCAGTGAGGAATATGGATTAGCGATGTCTGAGTGGAGACCTCGATGTTCTTGTACTAAATCTAGTGTGAAGGTTGGTCATTTAGTTTCAGAATAAAGTATGTTTCAGTCCCTATTTTGTCTCACATGGGGTTCTCTACCTGTGAGCTACTAATAGCTAAGAAGGAAGAGCAGATCCATGAGTGATCTTTTGGTGCACACATGTGTAATAAGTGTGATGATGATGGTGGTGGTGTGGCCGCCAACAGACATCTTGTGTCACTTCTATGTAACCCATGGTGTGTTTAACGCTGATTCAAGAATCTTACTCCCTTGTGACTCAGTTCCCTTGGTATAATTGTATAAACTGTAAATAATCTCCAGCTCACAAGGTTACCTGTGACTCACCTTGAAATATTCTCCAATTCTCTCATCTGAAACTTGATACAGAGGTCTTCCCACAACCCCTGCATCTAAGGTAGTTATTTCCCAAATAAGGGAGCTGGAGCATGCTGCCCAGTGGGCAAAGCACTGCCAGAAACCTCTTCTCTCCTCTGCTCCTCCCACAGCAGACTCTGAATTCCTTGTGGTATTACCTTACACCTGCAGGGCCAAAGCAAGTGGCCTTGGAACCCATTCCTCTCTGCTCTACACACTCTCATGTGAACCTAGATTTGCTCTCATCCAGATGTGATTCATAGGGCTGGATTTTGCTAGGGACCAGTTTTAGGAGTTATTTGGTCTGGATAGTGTAAAAATGATTGTCCTCCATGAGCTCTGACCTGAAGATCAAAATCCATTGCTTGCAAAAGCTTCCTAGTGTTACCTGCAGTCCAGGGGCCTGGGCCAGGGACTTTCTTGAGCTAACCTCTCTGCAAAAGGTTTCTCAAGTAGTTCCTTACAAAGTTCCAGAGTCTTTCTGTGGGCCTTGTTCATGGAGAGAGGCCCAGGCAGCTGGGCTCAGACTGATCTCCCTGGTCAGAGGGAGATATTGAAAATATAAATAAAAAGCAACACAAAAAGATAGATCATAGGAAATAGGGAGATAGATGTTTCCCAAATCAAAAGCATATCAAGAGAGGGAAGGAAGGATAGGGGAAGAAGGGAAGGAAAAAGAGATTTAAAAATTAGGATTTATTAGATACATGTACCAACTACTCACAAGGAATGTAAACATTATGCGTTGAAAACATATACATAAAAAATGACCATCTCTGTGCACACCATCGCTGTACACATCACGGAAG
>RJWT010046573.1:0-11452 GCA_004365215.1 Cuniculus paca | reverse complement strand
TTTTTTTTTCTTTTGGTACTGGGGATTGAACTCATGACCTCGCACTTGCCAGGCAGGCACTTGTGCCACTGAGCTAAATCCCCCGCCCAAGCCTGGGTCCACTTTCTAAGTTAATTTCTCAGCTAAGTTCCTGAACAAAGCAGGTGATATACATTCATTTCCACTCCCCACCCCAAGACCAAAACAGACAAAACTCCTTAATGCTTTCAGGTGCTAAAGGGCATTTTTTTTTAGACTTCCTTTTTATTAAGAATGTGGTCCTTCAAAAGTTCCTGGCTTTACTCTGAGGCCTCAGTTCCAACTTTCTACCTTGTGCAGACCCCAGGGCTCCTTTCTAGCACTTGAGTGGCAATTAAATACAAGTATTCAATGTTCTATATCTTGTTTTGTGTGGTGGATACATGAATCATAAAATTGTCAAAAATTCACTAAGCATTAAGATCTACACATTTTACTGTATGTGAATCATGTATCAATTAAAAATGTAACTCAAGCCCCTCGTGTTTTCTTTCTTTCTTTCATTTCGTTTTGTTGAGACAGCATCTCACCATGTAGCCCAGGCTGGCCTCAAACTCACAGCAATCCTCCCACCTCAGCCTCCCAAGTGCTGACGTTACAAATGTGTGCCACCATGTCCGTAAGTCCCTCAGTACTAAATCAACAAACCTTTCCTCTCTAGGTCAGCATCAGGACCAATTCCTGTTAGGGAGGGTTTTTAATTCCTTCTTCATAATTTTGTCCTGGTATAACCCTTACTTTTCTGCATTGTCAGGTATATGCATTTCGAAGATGTTTCTTATATTTTCTCTCAGTATTTTGTTCTCTGCAGTTGATAGCAGTGGTCTCTACCAAGGGAGATTTTGCCCCCTAGAGGACATTGGCCATGTCTGGAGACATTTTTGGTTGCCACAACTAGGGGAATGAATAAAGTTCAGGGATGCTGTTAAACATCCTACAGTGAACTGGATGGTCCCTGGCAACGAGGAATTATTTGGCCCAAAATGTCGACAGTATCAACTCTAATCTGTATCCCCTTAAATCATCGCAACTTAACTGTAGAAACGTTTAGCATTTGTGTTTCACAATGACATGGTATAGTTATCATTCATAATGAAAAATATCTTGAAAATTTACTCCAGAATCCACCAATGAGACGTTTTAAAAATGATGTGTGAGAAAATGGGGGTACTGCAGCACATTCATAATTAAAGGACAAACTGAACAGATTAGAGGAGTTTAGAGCTAAAATTAAGAGCCTTAGAGATCATTTAAGAAAGAGAAGTTGTACACCTAATGCACACACTTGGCAGGTATAAGTTTTCATTCAAATCTAACGTTCATTAGTAAATGATTGCCCCAAATGCTCTGGATAGGCAATGAGAAGACCGATGTCCTCTAGTGGCTCCTGATGTTTGAAGATGCATGCCACATTGGAAGGTACACTTCTATGGCTTTTACTATCTAAGACTGCCTGATCTGCTTCTGACACAACACTAATAGGCCATTTACGGCTTTAATACACTGGGCTGCAAGAAGACTAAGACAAGGCAGGACTTGGAAAAGCCTGTTGATTTTATTATTTAATAGTTTAGGCATATAACAAGGTACAGAGAATAACATAATGGATAGTATTTTTCTTACCAAACAGCTTAAGAAATAGCACATTAGAGCTATGATAGGGGCCGCTGTGGACCCTAAGGATCATATTCCTTCCCTCCTCAGAGGTAGCTTCTCTCCTGAATTAAGTGCGTCTCAGTCTCATGCTTGTTTTTATTTACACCTTACATGCGAATCCATAAATATGTATTATTATGCTTGTTTTTAAACTTCTATAAATAATATCAAATACATTTTCTTCTAGTCCTTTTTGATAATTTCCTGCATTTAATAGCTACAGAAATCAAGAGAAGAACACATGTAACTGCTGAATGTACCCAGCATCTCGGTCTTGAAAAAGGCACTCTTCTGTGATTGAGCTGAATCTGTCCCCAGATGCACCTGCTTACAGTGCCAATGAGGCTGGTAACAAATTCCCATCTTACACTCAGAGACAGGAGTCACTAACACTCATAAGCCCGAAGTCTTGCTCTACAGTATGAAGAGCTTCTATGAAAAGGTGCTGGTTGAATGTGGGTTTTAAATTCAGTACAACCATTTCTACATAGAATTCACTATGCTGTCCTGGTGTGTTTCGCAAGGAATATTAACAGCCGGTAACAGAAACCAGATCTGACCAGTCTGTTTTCAGATATAAAACAGTGCAAGTCTGTAAAACCAAATTGCTGAGAAAATAAAGCCTAGACATTTTTATCCCTTCCATTTCAGAAGGCGAGTAGAAGGGCAAAGGAGATAAGGGTAAAAATATTAACTGGTTTAATAGTTCTTCTAAGAATTCAAAGAGGCTGGTCTCAGAATGACACATTAGAGTCAGATTTAGACCAGGATGATCCCCTAAGGGAGACAGCTGGCATGATCACTGCTCTCTTCCCAGATACAGTCGAGCCTGCTGACACTCTACACCAGCTACATCAGCAGCTGTTACAGAGGAGTAGACACGACCCTGGAGACTTGTGAAGGATGGACAGTAAGTGCAGGATGAGTATCTCAGAGTACACTGCTGACTGGGCCTAACAAATGGCTTGTTCAGGGAAAAAAGTGAAGACTCTAAACATATGACAAGAGGCAAGATAAATAGGCCTGGCCGGCAGTTAGAATAATGTATAGAATGAATCTGGAAAGACTTGTATCTAAGGAAAAGAACACACACACACACACTCTTTACTCTTCCCTACACCCCTGTGGCAAGGACTTTGGTTATACCACATCACTTCCCACTGCTATCCTGCAGGTAGTCTCAGAAAGGGCCTGAGAAAGAACAAAAGGAGTGGAGAGGGAGCAAGGTGAGATGCCAGGTTCACAAGTATGTTTCTAAAAGGTTTTAAGAACTGACAAAATACAAAGTTTTAATGTGTTTATTAGCTAGATAGTTAACATGGTAATCGATTCTTTTACACAGAATGAAAGCCAAAAGGTTTCCGAATCATAAGACCAAGTAGCTAGCAGACTTAAAAATTTCAGGCAGGATGATTGGAGCATGCATGATAGCTCAACACAAAGGCTAAGGTGGCATCACAGGGAAGCTGGGATGGAGAGTTCGATTACAGGTATAAAGAGGTGTAACTAATTATAAGTGGCCCATGACATAGCAATGCCCACTCCATGCGCTGCAAAAGGAATTTAATAAGAAACAGCAAAGAGTCAGTGGACAAAGTGTGCTTAGTGATCACCAAGTTGGACCTACCTCTCAAGTTCACCAAGGTCAGGAATGTATTTGCAACCCTGATCAGTTTTCCTTACCTGAGTAAATCACTGGTAGTAATTTCAGGGATAAACTTTTGAAGGTGCTTCACTGTTGCACTAAGGAAACAGGCTTTATACATTTCATTAACTCCATAGGAGAAATTCTGGAAAACCAGTTTACTCAAGCCACTGAAAGCAAAGAAAAAAATTTTTATCAGAGAGAGGAATTATTAGTATAAAACACAGTTACAACTATTGGATTCTTTTCTTTTTTCGGTGGTATCACAGAAACATTAAAAGAAAATCAACTTTTGGTCAGTATAAGAGGAATTTCATCAACTGAAGAGATCAATACCTTCCAAAAGCGAATTTCCAGTGCTGACAGCCTTGTTGCTGAGTCGCTAAATTGTCTAGGCGGGGCTTGCCCTTGTGATCCTCCTGCCTCAGCCTCTCAAGAGTATTGGGGTTATATTAGCAGATCTTTAAATACTTCCTGATGTTATTTCTTACAATAATGAAGCATCTGCATCTTAGACCAACATAATAATACTGTTAGTTTTCCACAAAAGGAAAAGGGTTGGGTCATTGGCTATTTTTCCCGTAGCTTACAAACTAATAGGACTAACTTGAAATGTTCTTATCAAAGTAAGCCATTTACTGATTTTGAAAGAATCTTTTTTTTTTTCTCTTTCAAACTTAACTAGAAAGTTAGTGATACAATTTGGATTGTTGGATGTATTAATGGTTCATTGTTGCTTTTACTTTTTTTTAACCAGGATATCACCCTGGCTCATCAGAACAGAATTTTCTTTTTTTTTTTGGCACCAGGGATCCAACTCACTACCTCACACTTGCCAGGCGCGTGCTGGGATTACAGGTGTATGCCACCAGGCCCAGCTCTCTCATCAGAATTTTCTTAAAGTAAAACATTATTCTTAGAGCTGGGGCTGTAGCTCAGTGGGAGAGCTCATGCTTGTTGTACACAAGGCCCTGGGTTCACTCCCCAGCACCAAGGAAACAAGCAAACAAAAAATTACTCCACAACAATCTTAATTTAGATTAACAGAAACAATATACCAATCACGAATGTGGGGATTTATCCCAGAAGAACATTAAACTTTCCCACAATAAAAATATAAGTACAAGCTGGGCCTGGTGGTGCACTTCTGTAATCCCAGCACTAGGGAGGCTGAGACAGGAGGATCCTTGTGAGTTTGAGACCAGCCTGGGCTACAAAGTGAAGTCAAGGCCAGCCTGAATGGCACAGTGAGACCCTGTCTCAAAAAGACAAGGGCTGGGCATTTAGTTCAGTGGTGTAAGCGCCTGCTTGGCAAGTGTGAGGTCGTGAGTTTGATACCTGGTGCCAAGGAAAAAAAAAAGTTTTGTGCTACTATTGTTTGGACCAGATATCATGCCTATATCTCGTACCCTGAATAACTACTAGGAAGACAACAATATGCAAGGTATCAACTATTGTAACCATCCTATTAACCTGTTTTAAAACTTGATTTCATTGTTATGTTTATCTCTTTTTGTTTGTTTAAAAAAAAAAAAAGTCAGGCGTGGTGGTGCACTCCTGTAATCCCAGCACTTGGGAGGCTGAGGCAGGAGGATCACTGCAAGTTCCAGACCAGCCTGGGCTACAAAGTTGAGCTCAAGGCCAGCCTGAACTGCATAGCGAGAACCTGTCTCGAAAAGACAAAAAACAAAAAAAACCACAAACAACAAAAGATGGAGATGTTACGTTATGGAATTCTCATGTTCAAAACACAACAGGACAAGGTGAAAAAAAAAAATGAAACTGAGTTATTTGTAATTTTTATAGGTACCTTTCCATATGTTACAAATCTGGTGTTTTTTTGCAAATAGTATTATCTATGTGTGAAATTATTATTGAAATTAATTGATTAAATGGATATTTGATTAATACAAATTATTTTTTAAAATATGTAAGTACAGTTTATTTTTTTGAGATGGAGTCTCAGATTGGCACGTCTGGCCTCGAAACTGTGATCCCCCTTCTGCAGGCTCCCAAGCAGTTGGAATTACAGGAGGGCACTGCTGCACCTAATGTATAAGAATTCTTCCAAGGCAAGCTGTTACCTGTTGATAATTACATCCATAGCATCTCTGGCACTGAAGTCAAAGGGGCTGTAACCTTCCCGTTTAAAGGCAAGTACTGCGTTAGGCCCCAGCCAAACACTGCCATCCATCCTTGGCGTAAAGTGAACTCCTAGGAAAGGAAAGCGGCTATCTGGGACCTATAGATTCAACACAGCAAAGAAGTATTAAGAGTCGTTTCATAGTCTACTTTAGCACAGAAACGAACATCCAATTTGTAACAGAAAACATTTCCTTCTATGCATTTCATTTGCCTGGAGCTGTACTCAGATGTTTTCCTATTAACACACTTCTGCTCAGAAATGCCACTAAAGAGACCCTGATGCTACTGACATGAAAGCACACTATCCTGTCTCTTCATCCCTCTGGGTGAAGGGGAACAAAAGGCGAGCTCCCTACTTCAGATTATCACCTCTCCTTTCTACAAGTGGGCATGTCTGTGATTGCCCAGCAAAACCAGGGCTGCCGGGGAAAAAAGGCCAGATTCACTACACAGGCTTTGAAAAAGTGGGATTGTCTGGGGTTGAAGCAGATGAATTTGGTATTTTGACAAGGTTGGAAACATCAAATAGTTAAATGCTAGTGAATCAATTTCATCTGGTTCAACCTAATATATTTGAAGGAATTCGTTCATTTCCAGGATAGTTTCAGAAGGAAGAAGGACGTTTTCATTTAAATGCCTCTGTCTTCTACATGCTGGAACTACAGAGTGGCCACATCCCTTTTCTGTGAAGTGGGAGAGAGGGCTGGGTGTTGGGGATTTGCATCAGAATGCTCCCTTGTGGGTGCTCCACTTCCAGGGAGGAGGAAGACTCTGCATCTCTCTTGCTAGCACCTCCCATAATGCACTCATGTTTTCTGGAGATGGGGACTAGGATGCAATTAATTATAATTTAATGACCAGGCTATTAGTCCACAGATTTAGGGATTTAACCACATAAATAGCCCTCCAGCCCCTACAGCCTGTGGTGGCACTAGGAACCCAGGGCCTTGCATATGCCATGCTGGGCAAACAGTTTACCACTAAGCTATGTGTACATCTCTATTCCTTAAACTTTTACTTTGAGACAGGTCTTTAGAACCTCCTGCCTCAATCTTCCGAGTAGCTGGGATTACAAGCGAGTGCCACTGGCCTTGTTCCTCTCTTACTTTGGATGTTTGCATTTCCTTTATGTCTATGACCAGCTTGAGAAGATGAGAAGGCAGAAACATCATTACCTACCGGGTAAATATTTCCTTTGACAAGATAGCTTTTTTCTGGCTTCAAAAGCAGGTAATCTCCCCGGAATGGTACAATTCGAGGATCAGGACTACAGCCACTCAACTCTGAAATACGGTCTGAGTAAAGTCCTGCACATGTCACAACATACTGACATCGAATTTCCTCTCTCTGGTGCAAATAAAAGAGCACAATTAGCTTTCATGTATGAGAGAGAACAAGTGATATTTTTCTTTGTGTGTATGCAAGCTAAAAAAATTGACCTGAACTTGGAACAGTAATTAATAGAGAAGTGGGAGGAAAGCTGAATTTCATCAGTTTGTGCTGTATGTGAAGACAGATCGCATTGAACCCCATTAATATGTACAACTAATATAAACTAATAAAATAATTTTTTAAAAATCATGATTTGTATAGATAGAAAAGTAAAGAGGGAAAAACAGATGATAGATGAATAGGGTTACAGAAAAAGACTTTTTTCTGAAAAAGGAAATTCAATGTACATATCAGCAAAATAAGTTCTTTAGAACTTAGGTGATAGCTAGAAACTTAGTACAATGGCATGCAATAGGATGTCACCTCAAATTCTGCACTTTAAATTAGAGATAATAATGGCTTACTTACACACCATTTACTCTAATAGGACCTAGCAGGGACCTTCTTAACATATTTGTTACAGGAAGCAGCAAATTTGTTTAGATGACCTCTGCCAAACTGGCCTCTTCTCAATGTCAGACCGTTTTTCCCACCTTATCCGAGTAATAATCCTGTTATGGTTGGGTTGTTTCACACTCAATAATCCTACACGATTCCAACAGTAATCTACCCACCAAACAATTTCTCCTTTCTGCTCAATTTATACTTAGCAAATTGAGGCTGCTTTAGAAACCTCATTCATTCAATCCACATTTACTGAGAGGACTACCACCAAAATATGCTTTAATGATTAGGAGAATACTAATCTTAAATTGCTGTGATCTCCCACAAATTTTATGGTGATCTGCATATTTTTAGCTTTCATTCAGCCTGCCAGGTTTAGCCAACTTAACACCTTATTTCCTAAAAGATATCATTTAACTTCAATTCTCCACTTGACACTAATTCTCATCTCTTTTTATCCTCTTCCTCCTCTTTCTCTCCTCCCTGCCCTCCCCTCTCCTCTTCTGTTCGATGGGCTCTCACTGCATTGCCCAGCTGTTCTGGAACTTCTGGGCTTAAGCAGACCTCCACTTCAGCTTCCCAAGTAACTGGGATGCCAGGTGTACAGCAGCACACCCAGATCTACTTATAAAGAACTAGCAACTCCTTGCTCCTGGTAACTTTATCTTCTTCTTCCCAAGCAACCTATTTCTGAAGCCTTGCAGTTTTCATTCGTCTCATCCATCTATCTATCTATCTATCTATCTATCTATCTATCTATCTATCTATCTATCTCTTTCTTTCTTACTTTTCTTTCTCTTTTCTCTCATTGACTCAGTCTTATTCTATTGAACTGTATTTTCTATTCTATATGCATATGATTTTTTTTGCCAGAAATGTAAGCCTCTTTTTAAAAGTTATATAAGTCACCTTTTTGAGAAAACTCAAGATTAAATTTCTCTGTAGTAAATTTGAGTTAGCAAGACTAATTCATGATACTTGTAAGACTCTTGAAGTCAAGAGGGCTATGTCAGTGATAACAACAAAAACAAAAACTGCTTCCTTCTAAATAGGTTAATATCTTTCCTGTTCATCTACAGTTATGTACCAGAAGTGCAAGAAACACTTTTAAGTGATATATATCTACCAGTTCCTACTTAAAAAGATCAGCAACTTTTTTGTTCTTAGAACACAAAACGCAGATAAGCCTTATGATAAATGTATAGAAAACAAAATTTATAGAATGGTACCAGCATGCAATAGTTCCCTTTAAAAAAAAAACAACAGTTTCAAAGAAAGACATGATTAACAATGGTCACAGGTCTCTGAAATCATGTATGTTTTGCATGAAACAATCATTAAATTCAGTAACATACTAATTCACTTCCGAACTGAAATTTAGGTCAACATTGAATGATGTATTTGCTCAATTATAAATTTCCTTTAAAAAACAAACTATCCATCTATGTCCCTCTTTCATAAATAAAAAAGACATTTCCCCATGTCTAATGCATAAATCTTTAATCTGCATGTTTAAAATTTCTTTTAACCTCTCATAAGGCACAAAAGTTCAGTCTGGTAAGTGGATGCAAAATTTGAATCTGAATCCCAAAAACTATACTAAAGGAAAATGCCAAGAGAAACAACTCTACTCCAGTAACTCTGGATAGAGCACATAGACCCCTGCGTGTCTTCTATGGCACGATGTCACTTGAGTGACAATCTCCCATGGCGAGGGCAGGGACAGAAACAGGCTTGTAATCCTTCTGTAAGTGAGACCCTGGTGACTCTGCTGCTTGCCCACCTGACCTAGAGGGTCTGCTGGTAACGGAAGTGTTTGTAATGGGCGGTGATATTTTACAAGGCTTTAGAGGCCCTCATAGGCAAATCACAATACAGAATGGTAGGATTTTGGAGACAGAGCTAACATCATCCTCTGTAAATAATCTTCCTTTTGAGAAAGTGCTTCCCACTTTGACTAAACATTTGACCACAGGTCACCCAGTTACCATGCGAACTACCCGTTATTAACTGGGTGCTGTCTGATTCACCAAGCCACAAAACTGGGTGTGTAGCACAGCACTCTGTCATCAAAAGGAAGTATAATACATGAGATCGGGGTTTACAGGTCCTGCAGGCACACATAAGTTACAGAGGCAGAGGCGAGTGGTTCATGATGTCTACTCCTACAGAGTACCTTGTTCCTCTCAACTTGTACCTACAGGCAGAGTTCTCCATGAGCAGCTGGCCAAGCGGCCTGGTTTACAAGTGGTTCTGCATAACATTCTAGCCCACTGGAAAGGGAACAGCTACAGCTCCAGCACCCACTCAGGCATGGCCTTGAAGAGCTGTGGTGAGGCAAATTTTCCCAGGAGGCAGACCTGTGAACATCACCGCTGGCTTATCTGACCCATGAGGACAGATGGCCAGAGGTATGGATGACAATGCTTCACGTGCAGTACTGTACTGAGCAGTTTGTCTGGTTGGCCAGGAAAAAGAGTTCTGAAGAAAAGACAGTGAAAGGACCCATCTCAACAGGCTGGGAGGGTAAAGACACTTGAATTCAATGGGAATACTCACTGAGCCAAACAAGACTTTAATAATCAGTAGACAAGACAGCCTGCTCTGTAAATGGAAATTAGCCTCTGTCTCTGGGGACCCTTGTCCCCAAGTTGTTTTCAGCCACCTTGTTTGTGGTGTTTGGTGATGGTAGCCTGAGAAGACTTAACACACCCATCGCCTCCATTCTCCCATTACCTAACACAGGGTTTTCTCAACCTTGCTACTAATGACATTTGTGGCTGGATATTTCTTTACGTGGGCAGGGCCAGGGGGCCTCTTCTTGGGCCTGTCCCCATGAAATGTCAGTAGCCTTGCCCCTCCCTCGTTGTGACAACCAAAAATGTCTTTGGACATTGGCAAATATCTCTTGGGGAGCAAGTTCATGTCCGACTGAGAACTACTAACCTAGTCTAAGATGCTAAAATAGTGGCTGCCCTTACATCTCAGTACAGTCAAACCTTGGTAGTTGACTGCTTTGGAACTCGTCAAATTTGATACTGATATGTTTTTACAGGAAACGAAGTGTCTCTGGAGTCCTTGTTTGTTTGGTACTCAATGTGCAAGCTAGAACTTGTCAGTGTTAACTGCATCACACTTGGTACCTTTTCCAGTCAAAACCATCTGTCTGGTACTTGTCAGCCTCCCGAAAGCAGTTAATGAAGAGTCGCAAGATACCACTGTATTTGAGTTACAGGACCTCAAAGTGGGGGTGACTCATAATAAACATCCCCCAAAGACAACACAGTGGATCTTGTACTTCTTTTGGAGACGGTATTCTTTTGGTTTCATGCGGCATAGTTACACTACTGAGGCGCAAGCACAGTTTTACTACTGCCTTTACTTGGAAGCTAAATATGGTTATAAGGGGCATATATGGATGCTACTTTGCTGGGGTGGACTAGAAGGGTTTGTACTGTATTGATCTGGGTAAGCTGGGACTATGCTCAACAGATCCCCCTTCTCTTTTATGTTCCAACTTAAAGCTGACAAAGACGGGACTTGCATATGACTTGGCAGACAGAATTAAAGCACCAGTCGTTACTTTCTGAAGGCTGTCCCGTGTGGTAGCAGACACCTACTACCCAGCATTGTGTGCAGTTACTGTCTGTACTGACCAAGAGCTGACCCAGCCCTTACCTGGGTGTTTATGCAGAGGCAAGGGCCCCCCAAAGACCTCCTCAGGAGCTTCCCGGCTACAGTCCTCCCTCAGCAGCTGGGCACCTGTTTCTCAGACCCCTGGGTGGAGAACCTCTGACCGAACAACTCCCTTCGGAACCCTGCGTCCCCAGCCCCTCTCGCCAGTGTGCACAGCTCATTCTGCCAGTGAATTCTGCAACACACAAAAGGAACTCTGTTCTCCGGATGGGTCCCAAGGGCACAGGGAACCCAGCGCTCCACGCCATCCAGTGGTTCTTGCTCTGATCGTACCAAGCTGAAGGAAAACAGGCCGCCTCCCTCTGCACAACCCATGTGTCCTCCTGCAGCCTCCGAATTGCTGGAGACTTGGCAGAAGGATAAAATAATAACTCCAGGTGGCTTTAAAGTCCTATTCTTTGCCAGCACTGCCACTTCAGGAAGATTTCCCAAGCTGAAACTTCTTAAAATGAAGGC
>RJWT010046572.1:0-11441 GCA_004365215.1 Cuniculus paca | reverse complement strand
TTGGAATTTTTTTTAAGCAGTTATTTTACAGCCAGTATAGCTCAGTTTTTCCCTGCCTCAGAGCCTTGTTCCATTTGTGGTGAGTGACTGGGTACCATTAGTCACAGTCACATACTTCTTAGGTTTCTGAGTTTGAATTTTTAAAAATCTCTTTACAACCACATAAATATAAGGTTGCTGTCTGTATTCATGTGCATATGTAGTAAATGCAGAGAAATATTTCTCTCCCTCATTTTGAAGTCATGTTTGAAAAAATTCATCAAACCATCCCTCAGATTTTTTTCCATTATAAAAATTAAAATATTTTTTCTTTAAGGTGTTTTGAGCTTAGATTATTGTTACTTTAAAAATATTTTTGAGATAGTTAACAAGTCAATTTTAATTATTTGGGTAACCTAAATTTAAAGGTTATTTTGGCTCTTTGTATTATAAAAGGACTAAACTGTTCTAGGAAAATTGTTGGAAATGATTTGATTTGTTTGCAGATTGCTGATTGATTGATTGTTTAGGCTATTTTTGACTTACTAGGTCAATGCTGTTTTTACTTTTAAAAAAGCTATTTTAACACCCATATTTTAAATCTAGAACTTCTGCAGTATTTCAGGTAGAGATGTCCTTAGAACTGAGTGTTCTACTTTTGTGACTTCCATACTTTTGGCCATAACCTAGAGGAATGTAAGAAATGTGTTTTTGTCAGGGTTCAGTACACATACACATACCATACTTAAATTTACATATACTCACACAGTGTAAACCCAAGTTTCAAAATAGGTATAGTGTCATATTCTTTCTTTTTCTGTCAGTTCGGCTTTTAAATCGTGGTCTCAACTCAGTAAATAGTTTCTCTGTTGAAAGTAGGTCTTCACTTACCAGTTTTGAGGGTAGTAGTTGTCTGGCTAATGTTGCCATATGTGTCTGGCAAGAGAAAGTCACATTGATAAGGTGCTAGTGAGGAAGCTACCTGCCCCTAAATTGATGAGAACCCTCAGAGTGGCTTTGGAGAAAAAGAAAAACATGAGAGGTCAGAGGTAGAAGGAAAGTTTAGGAAGAGATAAATGAAAAATGATTCATGGTGTTTTTTGGAACCCAGTAAAGATATTTTCTGTTATAAAATCCTGTGGAACAAAAGGGAACCTTCCATACCTACTTTACCTTCTGAGTGATTTCATGATTTTGAATGTAAAGAATAAGGGTAAATAATCTCTTTTAAATGAAAAAAATTAGAAATTGAAGTAGGTGAAAAAACTTGAGTGAAAGTAATAGAATCAGATCTAGAACTATGACATGTTAATAATGGCTAAATTTTCAGTAGTATTATCAATGAGGAGGCAAATTTTCATTATTTCATGTTACAATAACAAGGGATAAAGCGGTTATCCCTTTATTGAAAATAGATTTAAAAAAGAATCTTAAATCCTCATGGTTACTAGACATTTCCCTAATTCCATGAAGTAACAGTTAAGTTGCTGACAACTTCTTGTCCTGCACAGTTGCTGACAGAGCTATTTAGGTCACTTTTGGGCTTTCACATGAACCCAGCAATAACGGGGCCATAAATTAATAGATATAAAAATTATATGTTGTTTATTAACAGGTTATACAGTAATTGCAGGCCCAAATTCTAAAAAGTAAACTGCAGCGTTGATTCCTCTGGTAAGTGCTCAGGCCTAGATTCACATGTATTTCAATCTCAGTAGTCTTATCTTCATATCCTTAGACAACTTATCAACAATATTTTAGTCCTCATGAGGGCTGAACTATGTCTTGTTCACTTCTGAACCCTCAGCATTTAGCCTAGTTCCTGGCACATAAAAGTATTAAATAAAATATTTGTTAGCATTATTGCTGAAGATGCTTAGCCAAAAAATTTTAAACCATTTAAGATTTTGCCATGAAATTCAGCAAGGTGTTTAAAAATCTCTGGTTCTAATTACGTATGTATTTACTGCTTTAAAACTTTGTTTTCTAATCTCAGTTACATCTTAACTGGGATATCTTTGTGGCAATATAAGTTAATTTTATTTTCTAATTTAAGATTGAGGGCCAGGGGTTTAGCTCAGTGGCACAAGCACCTACCTGGCAAGCATAAGGTCATGAGTTTGATCCCTGGGACCCAAAAACACACACGTCTAATTTAAGATTGCAATTGTAGATTGTTATTAATATCAACTGTATTTGAAATGTAGATTTTATGAATATATCATTCTGAGAACATCTTAAATACAGCTCTCAAATTATTTTCTAATTAAGAGTTAGCTTTTTTCTTCACTAAAAATTCCAATGTCTTTTAACCTATCCTGAGCTACACTTTATAGAAAAATTTTGAACTTTTATTCTGATATCTTTTTTAAACATCATACTAGAGTAACAGGGTGAGTCTTTGTTAAATGTGACTTGGAGCAAAAAAAAAAAAACTGTTTTGGAACTTTGAAGAGTTCTTTTAAAAAAAGGTAAATGTTATTATGCAATGTTTTGCTCACTTAGAAATTTCTCAGTGCAGCCGGGCGTGGTGGCTCACGCCTGTAATCCCAGCACTCAGGATGAGAGTGCTGAGGCAGGTGGATCATTGTGAGTTCGAGACCAGCCTGGGCTACAAAGTGAGCTCAAGGCCAGCCTGAATGGCATAGTGAGACCCTGTCTCAAAAACAGGGCTGGGGATCTAGCTCAGCGGTCTAAGCCCAGCGAGTGCAAGGTCGTGAGTTCAATCCCTGGTGCCGCAAAAAAAAAAAAAAAGAAATTTCTCAGTGCAGTTTTACCTTAAAAAGAAGTTCTTCGGCTTGAATTTTAAAGGCTGCAAAAATATAAAAGATTATATCGAAAATGGCTATTACTGAATTCCTGTGTCTGAAAAATAATAACAGTTTGTTTTATTAGATTTATATTAGAAATCTAGAACTTACATATTGTCTTCTCACAGAAAGGAAAAAAAATTATTTCTCCAGTAAATAAAATATTCTCTTGTCTTCTTGCCTAATACTGTAGTCTTGGAATACAAAACAACTCCCCTGCTCCTAGCCAAATGCAGACGCAGTGTGCATTGATGGTGTAATGGTGACCATAGCTGTGTTCTGAATGCAGACACAGTAGTAGAGACCTATTTCAAGTGGTCTATGGCCATGATTCAGGCAGCTGGGAAAGCTCCCAACCAGTGCTTCTTTTGACAATGTGTATATTTTGTACAACCCAGGGGAAGCAAAATAAAACCTTTGATTATTCTCTGCCATCGCCATCCCCCAGAAGAGTGGTAACAAACTTAGTCTATATAATATAAATCATCTTCTGCCAAAATTTTTAATGAGAAGTATCAGAGTTGCGCATCTTCAAAAGGCACCAATAGGATGGGAGCCAGATGGGACAAATATGGAAGAGGAAGCCTGTCAGAGGTGCTCTGAATTTCTCTCTGCTTTCTGACCATGATCTGCTTCACCACCGTCCAGAAAAAGGAGAGCCAAGCAGCCATGGACTGAAAACCTCTGAAACCATGAGTCAAAATAAACCTTTCCTCCTTAAAGTTGCTTTTTGTCAGGTATCTTGTCACAGTAATGGAAAGGTAGCACGCTAATACTCTCTTGAAATAGTATTTTCTCAACTGTAAGCTAAATATTTGACTTCTCATATCGTAAAATTTAATCTATAGTATTTATTGCCTGTAAATAAAAGTGACAGGTTCTCAGTCCAGAGAATTTACAAACTGTACTAAATGCAATGAAGTGTAAGATTTGAAGAAAGTATGATAAATTCAAATTTAACATTTAACGTGTTAGTATTGAGGTACCATTGGGGTATTTATATTTTATGTTAAAATATGTTAAATACTTAACTAATATTTAGGTCTACAGTGTCATCAAGTCAGCATTTCTGATACCCAAGAAATAGCTTAATAAGTGAGAATTCATCTGCTAAAATAACATGTTGTTTCTTACTAAAATACTTTACTTGACTCTGTTAATAGTGAAAATTGTTATTTATTTAAGTTTTCTGCCTGTATTTAAATAGAGAACTGTCAGGATCTAAACAGTAAACACACAAAACACTCATAAAAAGTAATGAATCCACGACCTGTGGGAACATACATGAAATGAAATTTTAGGTCATTTGACTATCCAGAATTTTTTCTCAGTAGATTATGGTAGTGTATATTTTCTGTGTCTTAGCCAGCATAAACAATTCTCTATTAGAAAATTTGTTTGAAATAAATTTGGGTGAAATAAGGAGAAATAAGTAATACACAGATGTCACTCAGCTTATCGTACACTTAACATTGGGTTGAGAAGCCAGAATACATTTAATATACCTGGCCTACTGAACATTGTATCTTAGTCTTACTAAAAATACTTATGTTAACCTGCAGTTAGGAAAAAATCTGACACAAAATTTGTTTTAAAATAAAGTGTTGACTAGCTTATGTATGGGCATAGATGGGATGTGGTAACACAAAACACGATGTCCAGGAAAGGCTGCAACACTACACTGGTGAGGCTCAGTTGTTTACCCTCATTATTTCCTAGGTTTACTGGGGGTGATGGTTTCCTTTCACTGCAAACCATCACAAGGAGCATTGCATGGCATATTATTAGCCTAGGAAGATACCAAAGTTTGAAATATTATTTCTACGGAACGCATATTGTGAAGTAAAAAGAAACAAGTCAAAACATCATAAGTCAGGGACCTTCTATAAAGGAATATTAAAAAGTAATGTATCCCTAATGTGTAATTTTTTTTTTCATTGTGTCATGAAGTGTTACAACAATAATATATTGATATCTTTTTGGAAATACCTTTTTTTCTTTGTCAGTATTTGATGACTTTCTAACATGAAAAATAGGCTAATGTATTTGTTTAAAACCAAAGAAATGAGCAATTACACTTTTAACTTTTAAAGTTAGCACTTTTATCAAATAGGAAAATACCATCACCAGCTTTTGTTGAACATTACATACCAGGCACTATGCCAGTTAATTCTCAAACAGTTTGTAAAGTGTAGGTACTTTTAACATTCCAGTTTTATCCGGAGTACATCTGTGGTACAATTTAAAAAAATACTGTGGGGGCTGGGGATCTAGCTCAGTGGCCTAAGCGCCTGCCTGGCAAGTGCAAGGTCATGAGTTCAATCCCCAGTGCCACACACACAAAAAAAAATACTGTGAAGGTTAATTTTTTTTAACAATTAGTACAATAAGAAATATATTGCCATTAATTCTTCTCAGAATACACTCCCTTGCTTCAAGCACACTTCATTCTCGCCGTCGTTCTCACCACTTCCTGAAGCACTTCTGAAGTCCTCTTTCATGAATTCCACTATCATGGCTGCCTTGATGTCCTGAATCTATTCAAACTGTTTACCTTTCATGATCATTTTGACTTTGGGGAAGATCCAGAAGTCACAGAGTGCCAGATCCAGTGAATAAGGTCCATGAGGACATATTGTTATGTTTTTGCAAGGTTGCCTTTTTATTGGATGGCACTAAGCAGCAGCATTCCATGGTAGATAATTCATGAAGGAGGACTTTCAGAACTGCTTCAAGAAGTGGCCAGAATGATGGGATAAGTGTGTTTGAAGTGAGGGGAGTATTTTGAAGGGGATTAATGGCAATGTGTCTTTTACTGTAATAAATTTTTAAAATTTGTTTACCGTATATTTCTATCCTACTTCATACAAGCCTGAATAATATGGCGATAGCCCAGAACAGTTATGTTGCCTCTTATGGAGTATGATTTTAGTGTATACTGTTTTGAAGTAGTTATTACTCATACTGAGTTATTATCATATATATTACATTATTATAGTTCTTTATGTGAGTTTTGCTTATGTAAGAGTTCAAAATTATCTCTGTAATTTCTGTAATACTAGTTAAGACATTGTCTAGATTAAATGACTTGACCAAAAACAATGTAGTTTTACTACAGTGGTCTAGATGAAGAATTGTTGTGCTTTTGTTTACATCAAAAGAAGTAGGGACAAACAAAACAAAACAAAAGAAGTGAGAATATAAAGAGACTTTAGAACTATAATTTCGCCCTTACTTCTTAATTTAGTTATTATTGTTACATTTGTAACAATAGAAAAGTTGAGAATTCTTGAATTGTGAATACTTGTTAATCTCTGGGGACTTAATAGGGTTGTGATTACAATGTCTTCTGATAGAATTATGAAGTTATTTTTCATCGTGGCCCAAAACATATTTTAAAGTTTACCATGTTACAGAGTTTTCATAGCTATTTTTTTAAAAGGGCGAACACTATTTGTTTTTCTTTTGTATTGAATACTTTTATTTTTATCTTTATTCTTCATATTCAAAAGATTTGGGTGAAAGTGTTATATAGTTATTAATTTGAAACAATCTCAAGAAGTCTATTTTTGAGAACTGGCTTATAGGAAATCAGGTATATAAACAAATCTCTGTCTATTTGAGTGCTTTGTTTAGTTCAGAAAGCAAATGTTACCTCATTTGCAAGATTTTAAAGCAGGTGTGGCAGTTATAGTGAGAAGAGTTTCTTATTTTCTACCTCAAAGTTGAGTGTGCCCTTACGAGCATAGCTGAAATTAAAAACATCTTAATGTTTTTCCATATCAGTGTGTCTTGTAGGCATTTTGATGAATCAGGGCTGATTTTTGCTGCAAAAAGAATTATGGCAGAATTGCGGAGAGGGGGAACAGATGTTTTTTAAGTTTCAAGATGAGTAGGTTGTTGAATAGCACAAGGATAATTGGATGATGTAAAAGTCAGTGACTATGAGAATAATCATGGAGCTGTTCCCAGGGAGGTTATGGTTTAGCAAAAGATCAATGAAATAAAGTAAGAGGCACATGATATAGGCCATCAGATACCACCTAGTGGAGTTATCTGGAGTGGAATGGATACACATGAGGAAAAGCTAAGAGCTGTATTTGTGAGGGGAAGTTATACTACAGTTAAGATGAACTATTGCGTTCTGTTGTATCCAGCCTCCAAACCTCCTTTTGGGAGTCATTCTTACCCATAATAAGTAAAATCTTAAGTAAACTTCAATGGTAATTTCCAGATATCATTACTGTTTTGTAAGGTTTAATAAATTAATAAAAGCATGAAAAATTTTACTATTATACTCATTGTTGATAGAGTTCCAAATGGCTTTAATGCATCCACACTGTTTTAAGGCCAGATCTATTTTTAAAAACAGCTCTATCAGCCACACCTGTTAATATCTACCTCTTCTGAATGCCCTGAATGACTTGGCCCTCAAAATCTTACTCGATGGTCTCTTTTTTAGACATTTGGACGCTCTACCATAAATTCAGTCTCCTGTTCATGGCTTTCAGAACTTTTCATATATTTGCTCTGATTTCATTTTCTTTTGTTCAGTTTTAAATTAATATCAGTGGTGACTTCCTGTTGCCCACCATAGCAAATGTAAAATCCTCTACAATGTCAGGCTTTCCCCTCCTCTTGTACCTTTGTTTTCCCTTATTTCCACTTCTTTCTGATTAATTGCATGTGTTTACAATTTTTTATTTCTGACTATATGTCCTGTTCTCTAGTTTGTTAATATGTCTCAAAACTTATTGCTAGTTAAAAATAAACATTAATTAAGTAGTGTATGTATAAGGTACTTTGGTGGAGACTGGGCATATAAAATCAAGATATTTTGTCTGTCCCTGGCTTGTTTATAGGCTACTGTGATTGAAGAATCTCTTTGTGAAAGGTAATTAACCCAAGGTCAAATGTGTTATATCAAATGCTTAGAAATGGCTGTAAATGTCAAAAGCTGAGGAAGAACTGTGGTCTAGGGCAGTTGAGGTAGGATTCACAAAGGAAGTGAAAATTGTTTTTGTGCTACCAGTTAGGCAAATAGCATGTTGTATGTATTTGTCCGTGTGTCTGTGTACTCTGTTTGCCTCCTTTGGAGATAAAAGGATGCTTGGTTTTGTAGAAAAATAGAAAAAGCAAAGTGTGGAGTTTTATTTGCCTTGGGTACAAGAGGCAGTAGTTATGTAGGAGCAAAGGTTTATATAGGGAAATAGTAGGAGATACAGTCGAAGATGTATATTGGTATTAGAGAATTGTTTAAAACCTACACATATAGTCACATATGATAAGAATACTTTCTGAGAAATGTGTGAGTCAATTTTGTTGTGTAGACATCTTAGAGTGTACCAAACTTACACAAACCTAGACGGTATCTCCTGTTGTACCCCCAGGCTACCAGTATGTGGTGATTCTAAGATGCAAACCTAGCTCATGTTTCTGTACTGAACATTGTAAACAGTTGTGGCACAATAATATTTGTGTATCTAAACATTAAAAATTACAGTAAAATGCCATAAAAGATTTTTAAAAGCACTTACTATAATTGGAGCTTGAACTAGAAGGACTGGAAGTTGCTCTGGGTGAATCCTAGTAAATATGACTGTCTACTCCTAGAGACTTTAGATACACTGGATACTTAGGCTATGCTATTTAAAAATATTTTTCATTCTTTATGAATAAATTAACCTTAACTTTTTTACTTTCTTTTACTTTTTTAGTTATTAATTTTTTTACTCTTGTATTAATACTTATCTTGAAACACATGGTAAAGGTGCACACAAATTCATGTTATATCTTTAAGTCATAGAAAATTTTATCTTTCCATAGTTGTTCATTCAGTTATTTTTATTTTTGTTTTTTTGTGTGGAAAAGTTAAGATTAAGCCTACTTTTCTCCCACAAGATAATTATATGATGGAAAAGGTAACAGATTGATTGGTTCAAGTTTATTCAATGCACATTTTTATTATGAAAGAAAAAGAAATCAGTTCATTGCACCCTTTTCCCCCATTGAAGGTGATAATTAGTCTTGTTATTGCATTCACAGCTTCCTCAAAGCTGTGACTTTAAAAATAAAGTGCCAAGAGTATACTATTAAGTTAAAAAACAATAAGTTATAAACCATAAGTGATAACATAAATCTAAAAATCTAGCTCCTTTAGTGTTCTTTATCTACACACACACACGCGCGCTCACGTACACTGAGCCTGATGCGCAGACCTTTTTTTATTTTTCATTTTGAGACAGGGTCTTGCTAAGTCACTAAGTTGCTCAGGCTGGGCTTGAACTTGCAGTCCTTGTGCCCCCACCTGCCAGCATACTAGACTTGCATGTGGGTGCTTCAGCTGCGTCAGTGTACATTTTCATTTAATATTTCTTTCAGTGTTTCTACATGATAATCTGAAAGTAGAAGGCTAGTGGTATTATACTATGTAACAATATTATATATATGTACATATGGCTCAACATGTATACTTTCCTTTTGGAAATAATAATCTTAGGTACCATTTTCAAAATTCAGTGTTTGGGCCAGGGATATAGCTCAGTGGCACAGCACCTGCCTGGTAAGCACAAGGTCATGAGTTTGAGTCCCGGTCCCAAAAATAAAAAAAAAAAAAGAGAGAGACAGAGAGATAGAGAGATACCAGGTGAAAATTTAGTGTGTGTGTTTTTTTTTTTTTTTTTTTTTGGTGTCGGGAATCGAGCTCATGACCTCGCACTTGCCAGGCAGGTGCTTATGCCACTGAGCTAAATCCCCATCCCCTCAGTGTTCATTTTTGATCAAAGATAATTTTTAAAAATTTAATTTTAGCTCTGGCATAAATAAAACTGCATAATTTTGATTGTACTAGGTATAGAAGAAAAAAGTATAAAGGCATAAGAAATCATTTTATTGAGTATATAATATGTGGTCAATACATATTATACCTTCTAATATTTATAGCAGTCTTATAAATTTTGTTTGCATATACTGAGAAAATGGAACATAATCTCGTCATTATGCAACCAGTCAATGATAGAACTGAAATTGAAACCCAGGTTTTTCCAATTCCCCAAGCCTACTCTCTGTTCTTATGCCGTTATCTTTGCATGTACGGCTGGTTTAAATTTTTTATCAGAGAATATTAAGCAGGTATGTCAAAGGAAGCAGCACACATATCAGTGTATTGAAAAGAATGAGTGCTATAGTAATGCAAGACAGAAAAGACTTGCCTCACTTACCTAATGTTGTTGTCTTTTAATGAAATATTTTCCATGTAGCTTATTAAAGTAAGCATTTGTATTAAACTTTTCATTTCATATATCAGAAGTACCCCTGCCTTTAAAACTGTGCTGTCCTTTATGTAACTTTTATTTTGGGTATCATCCAGCCTTGGGATTGTTAACACCTCCTAGTCAGTTACAGCCTAGAAAAGTGGTTCATGATTACTATGTTTTTACTATGTTTTATGGTGATCTGATATTAACTGTCATTTCTCAAGTTTGAATTCTAACATTTCCTTCCTTGTTGTGTCTGTTGTTTTGTTTTGTTTTTCTGTCAGTAATTTAAGAAGTGATGGTGTTTATAGGTAAAATCATATAACTAGACTTGTCAAATCAGTAGCCTTCATTTGTACCTAATTTATATATGCAGACACACACATATATCTGTGACCTTTGACCTATGAACCGAATGATTTTTCTGTATCCTTTTGTAGGAGGATATAGTCTTTGATTCACTGACATTACATTCCTATGTTTTCCTTTTTTAATGAAATGGGTAGCTAATAAATCTTCTGTGATTTTTATCCTTTTTTTTGAATGTTTTGAGACAGAGTCGTGCTATGTAGCTGTGACATGAAATTCACTGTGTAGCCCAGGCTGGCCTCAAAATCTCTGTCCTCCTGCTTCAGTCTCCTGTGAGCTGGGATGCACCACCTCACTTGGACTCTTCTGTGTTTTCTTAAGGCAGTCCTATACTAGTGGCCATGTTTTGTATGTTTAAAGGACCTACAGATTTGCCTTTTATTTCTTTCAATTTTGTATCCTGTTTTTGTGATCCTAAGTATCTAAGTATAATGCTACTTACTACTATGTGTGTGCAGTACAGCCAAGCAGACAATAAGAAACAGCAGTCACACTCAGAAAAAATATTATTTCATTTGCAGTAGCTGCTTTTCTTCAGTGAGCCTGCTGCCTTTTCCAAAAGTCTTGCTTTCTTCACAAACAACAGCTGCATCTGTCACTGCCACTCACAGCTATGTGAGTTGATATAAAATGGATTTGAACCTTAAAATACTTCTTTTCAACTTAACTTATATATGTCTGTCTTCAGGTTTCTCCAGTAAAATGATAGGATCTGTCCTGCTATTGTCAGTCAGTGCCTTACTGGAATTTTCATTATTTTCTTAGTACTAGCAGTGTGGTATGGTTTATAATCAACATCCCTCTTTAAGTCTGTCTGCAGATCTAAATATTTGCTTGTCTCTTTAATGCAGAGCTCATCTTTAGTGTCTTAGTGTTTATAGTGCATAACAATAATTAGCAGTATATTTTAGCTTTGCTGTGGTCATCATAACCTTTCATATAAACTAGGAACTTTTTGCCCAACTCGGAACATACTCATGGCCAATTCCAGGCAGTACTCAAATAGAATCAATATATGATTTGAAAA
>RJWT010046571.1:0-11448 GCA_004365215.1 Cuniculus paca | reverse complement strand
TGATTAAACCTCTGGAGGGTGGGAAACAGGAGGCGGATGACCAATAAAGAGCAATCACTTAACATCTTAATACACTTACGTTTAAATTTTGTGCTGTATCTTTTTATTTTTTATTTTTTTTTGCGGCACCAAGGATTGAACTCATGACCTCACGCTTGCCAGGCAGGCGCTTAGGCCACTGAACTAAATCCCCAGCCCTTGTCTTTTTGAGACAGGGTCTCACTATGCCGTTCAGGCTGGCCTTGAGCTCACTTTGTAGCCCAGGCTGGTCTCGAACTCACAACGATCCTCCTGTCTCAGACTCCCAAGTGCTGGGATTATAGGTGTGAGCCACCACACCCAGCAAAATTTTGTGCTGTATCTTTAAGCTTTTTGAAAATGTTACTGTGAATTTGAAAGAGGCCATGGGTCATCATTCTTACAACTCCTGTCATTTTTGTTTTTTCCACATGCCTGCTTTTTTCAAAAAGCAAGTTGTTTATGACAGATATACAACTTGAATCTTTTCCCTGTTAATGTTTGTCACAATAATTTTTAGTGTTATATCGTCTTCATAGTATCCTTTCAAAAACTGTAATATTTCTGAGTAAAGATACAACAATGTTGTTACTCTTTCCTCATTCCTGCACTAAGGACATCAGAATAATTTTTTTAGATGTTTTTTTCTGTTGTTTTTTTTTTAAGACAGGGTCCCACTATGTAGTTCAGGCTAGCCATGAACTCAGTAGCCCAGGCTGGCTTTGAACTTGCAGCGATCCTCCTATCTCAGCCTCCCAAGTGGTGGAATTATAGGTGTGCAACACCACGCTCGGTTTTTAGGTTTTTTTTGATACTGAGGAGTGGGTTTTTAGGTTTTTGACATATATTTTCTTCTAAAAGCAAAAGGAAACTTACCTAATTTGCATAATTTGAAATACAGTTTTCATAATGAGTTGCAGGTCCTTAGTTGCATCTAAATGAGTGTATGTTGAATCTAAATGCTTGTTCTTAGGGCTGAGGATGTTACTCAGTGGTAGAACATTTTCTCAGCATGTGGAAGAATGGCTCTAGGTTCAATCCCCAGTACTGGGGGGCAAAAAAAAATGCCTGTTCTTATATAGGGTTAAGTGAATAAATATGTATGAAGTCCCTGGAATAGTGCCTTATACATGGTAAATACTGCATAAGGTATTTATTGCTGGCAGTGAAAGGGTTACATAGAGCTGAAATAGATGTTTTGTCTTTAGTTTTTGTGTTGCATGAGCATAACAACAGAAGAGTCCTTGGGTTTAACAGAAGTTGTAAGCACTGACATTAAGCACTGGGAATAGTCTTCTGGAAAATGTAGCTGATGCTAAAGACAGTAGTTGCAGATCAGTGAGCAAATAGAACTTTTATGAGAATGAATTTTTGTAGAGGTGTCCGTACCAGTGAGAGGAAATGATGGCTGCACAGAGATCCAGTTTCATAAGGACTTACTGGAAGAAATTGTTCTGCCTCAGTATTTACCAAATACCTTCAGCAGCAGCTAGAAAACCAGCAGTGAAAATATGACACAAATGAGTAATTCTAAGCGTCCTTCAGAGATTTTCTGGAATCTGAGATGACAGATCACATCTCTATAATTTTAAGATGCTTCAGCAGTGCAGTCCATGCCTCTTAAAACACACATGCACTCTGAAGAGGATCTTTACAACAGAATTTTTAAATTAAGGATTTGACTTTAGGTAATTAATAAATATTTGTGAAGCAGAAAAAGAAAGAAAACAGTCTTTACCTCTACTCAAAGATACTTTCAATGCCCGTGTTTTTTTTTTGTTTTTTTTTTTTTTGGTTGCTGTCCTGAGGACTGAACCCAGTGTCTTTATACTGAGCTATATTCCCAGCCCATTTAAAATTTTGTTTTTTAATTTTTATTTTGACTTGGGCATGGTGGCACATACCTCTAATCCTAGCACTTGGGAGGTTGAGGCAGGAAAGCTGCCATGAGTTCAAGACCAGCTACCTGGGCAACATAATGATGTCAAGGTTAGCCTGGGCTATATATAGTGAGACCCTGTCTCAAAAAACCAAAAAGACAGAGCACCAAACCCCTCTCCCCCGAATACTTAATTTTTATTTTGAGACAGGATTAAAATTTCCCAAGTGGGGCTTGCATTTGTAGTCTTCCTGCCTCAGCCTCCCCTAAGTGCTGATCATAAGGCATATGTCATCACCCCTGAAACTGAAAGTTTACACTTTCAGTACTTTTTCCCTCTGATTTATCTCCTTAATTCTACCTAGCATGATTATATTTTCATAAATCTTGTTTTAAAAAATGTGAGCCATAGAGCTGGGGATTTAGCTCAGGGGCACAAGCACCTGCTTGGCAAGCGTGAGGTCATGAGTTCAATCCCCGGTACCAAAAAAAAAAAAAAAAAGTGAGCCATCGCCCAGTCTTCTAATGTAGTGTAGATCACTGAGTTAACAGTATGACTATGTAAACACTAATCACAGCAGAGCTTGTGGAATGTTAGGGTTATTTTACCATGTTTGAATACTTTCTTGTCTCTGAAATTGTTGTCTTTGAACTTCTCACTTCTCAAATAACCCTAGGCTTCACTAACTTTCAGAATCTCCTTTTAGGATGTTCAGCAGTCTTAAGCTTTCTGTTTCATCTCTTTGGAGAAAACTGGTTTGCAGCCCCCTAATTTCTGATTGTTGTCAATGCCCTCTATGCCTGGTACCTAGCTGTCACCTCCCTTGGTTGTCATCCATAGAGCTCCCCTTTACCTTTGCGTTGGAGACCTCTTGGGCTGCATACTTTATTCTTTTCCTCCTTCCCCTTCTCTGTGGAAGAGATTGTACGGAATTCCTTTCATTTCTTTAAATGTTTAGTAGAATTCGCCAGTGGGGGAAAAATAGGCCTAGACATTCTCCTGGGGAAAGGTTTTAAATTATGATATCAACTTTATTTTTTGGAAGTCTTTTTATGTTGCCCAGCCTGGTCTCCTGGTTTAAAGGATCTTCCTCCTTCAAACAGGGGCGGCACGCTCAAGCACGCTGAGCCTGCGTGCTCTCTGGACTACGCCTGCGCCGGGGCCTCCAGCTCAGTCCCGTGCTTGGCATGCTGCCTCATGGTGGGGGACATCCTCCACGAGCCATCATTCCACTCTTGTACTTGATTTGCAGTTTAGTTTGTAGGAATATAAACATCCAGATGGGTAATACTTTTCTTCAAAGTTTTTAAGGGCCTTACTCTGTTACCACTGAACTTCTGATCCTACTTTGGACAATTGTCAGGCCTGTCTTTAGTATGTGATCTGTTCTTCTTTCTGTTGGACTCCTGTAGGATCTTCGCTGCCCTCGTTAATCTGAAATCTCTGGGTCCTTGGCATGGGTCTGTTTTTATTCACTAGATTGGACAGTTGGTCAGCTGTCTCAATATAGAGACCCAGATCCTTCAGTCGGTTTAGGGAAGTTTAATTATTTTAATTTTCTCCCCTTCCCTCCTTTCTCCTGTCCTCAATACTTACTGTTTGGATGTTGAAACTCCTCAAATGGACTTTTTTCTTACTTTGTTTCATACTTTCCATCTCGCTAATGTTCAGCTTCCTGAGTGATTGCCTCAGCCACCTTTCTTTTATTTATTACTTTTATTGAGATATAATTCACAGTCCTACTATTTAAGGGGCACAGTTCAGTGGCTTTTAGTATACTTTTAGTATTCATCACCACAGTCCAGTTTTGGAGCACTTTTACCATCCCCCAAAGCCATGGCTGCTAGCGCTTGTGTTTTTCTAGCCAGTATCTGTATAGAGTAGCCTCTCCTGGACATTTTTTATAAATGAAATTATACAACAGATAGTCCTTTTTGGCTGGTTTCTTCTACTTAGGGAAACGTTTTCTAGGTTCATCCATGTCGTCATGTATCAGAATTCCATTGCTCTTTGTTGCTGAATAATGCTGTGGGACCCAGGTTTACTCATCTTTAATCAAATAGTGGTCATTTGGGCTGTTTCTTCTTTTTGTCTGTTGTAATAATGCTGCTGTGTGCATTCATACACAATTCTGCATGAGAAAATGGTTGTATTTCTCTTACATATACCTATAGGTACAGTTGCTGAATTTAATCTTTTTTTAACCTTTCTCCGAGTTAGTCATTTCTCTTGAGTTCGTAATTGTATTTTTGATTTCTCAACTTTGTTCTTCTGAATGTTTGTTTTCTTTTAAAACAGCCTTTTGTTATGGGCATAATGAACTGTGTTTTCTCTCTAAAGATAATAATAATAGTTCCACCTCCCAGATCGTTGCTATTTCTTCCAGATAAGTATTTTATTTTGTTGTTTGATTTTTGAGGCAAAGTCTCATCATGTAGTCCAGGCTGGGCCTGAATTCACTAGTAACCCAGACTGGCCTCAGGAACGTGCAGCAGTCCTCCTGCTGCAGCCTCTCCAGCTGGAATTACAGGAGTGTCACCACAGCTGGTCTGATAGTGTTAGTTTTGATTCATTTTGTTTTGTTTTTAGTTTTTTTGGTGCTGGGGATCAGACCCAGGGCTTTAAGTATGCAGGGCAGAGCTGTACTGCTGAACTGTACTCCCAGCCCAATTTTATTGGTTTTGATTGCTTAAAAGTAGAGCTTTTCCTTAGATGTCTGCGAGTGCTTGATTATTTGCTGATATTTAAGAGTGAACTGTTAGACTACCACTCTAGAATTAGAGTGGGTCTAAGCTGGTGTTTGGGGCTTGTTGTTTCTGAGAGTCCCTGTAGTGTGATCTGTTGGGACAGTTAGCTGTGTCCTGATGTCATAATCTTGATTGTCTGGTCTCATCAGATTCCGCAGGAGGGTATCCAGGCTCCTATCTGGTGTATACTGGCCTGGCTGTCATTGTATTGAAAGTCCATTGAGGGAAGAGGGTTGGGGGGACTAGGAGACTGGTACGTGTTGTGAAGTACAGGTTCCATCCTGTAAGTACATTTTGCTTTAATCTCCCAGGTTTCAATATAGTTCTTACTGCTAACTGTGCCCTTGCCCTCCAGTTCAGGGACATTCTGCTTTCTCCAGGGCAGAAGCAGCCCAGGAAGAGGGGGAGGATATGGGAGTTGGGCTACTGCTTGCATAGATTTCCATTCCTGTTTTAGCACCACCCTCGTCCCCACTTCCAGAATTACCTGGTGCTACTGCCAAGTTCTAAATCTTTTTGGGGGAGATGAGTGTGGTTTAGTGGTACAATTCTGTTTGCTTCTTGGCTTTCTCTTCTGTTGGCTTAGAAATTCAACTTTCGCTAACTTGCTAAATAGATTACTATTCTTCTAGAATTTTTTTTTTCAGTTATCATTTGTTCTCTCTTTCTTGAGCATTTGTGCCTTTTTTTCCCCTCCTTGGGAATTGGGTCCAAGGGTACTCTACTACCTCAGCTCTTATTATTTTTTATTTTGAGATAAGAAGTCTTGCTAAATTGCCCCAGACAAGGATCAGGCTTGCAATCTTCATGCTGTGAACTCTGGGTAGCCGGGATCACAAGTATGTATGACTTTGTCCAGTTAGAATTTATGCCTTTTTTTTTTTTTTTAACATTTGCCTAGAGGGATTTTGGAAAGAGTTAAAGTAGGCGTATATTCAGTCTGCCGTTTTTATTTGAAAAGTCCCTACTTTTTAAATTATGTTTCAAAATTCTGCATGTTATTCTTAGTGGAGAACCATTGCATACCTGTTATTTCATCTGTACCTTGGTTACTGGAATCCAAATCAATTTAATCTTGATATTACAAGATTTAAATATGTATCAGGAGATAGTTACAAAACAAGAGAAAATTGAGGTGGTGGTAATTTTGTGAATTTTTTTCTTTTCTAACATACTGGTTAATTGCATAGCTTCTTTGCCCCTTCACCAATATGTAGGGAATGGGGAGAAGATTAGAACATAGTTTCATATTTAACACTTTTCTTTTTCTTGATTTAGGGGTGACAGATTAGATTAGAAGTGGTAAAATGAAGATGGTAAAAATCTTAAACTTCGTAGGACTCTTTAGCTTTGTATGTTTGAGGTCAGTTTCTAACTAGGGATATTATGGATCTGGGTCTGTACCTAGAAGTCGATGCTTTGGACATAGTCCCTACAGTTCTTTGTCAGTCTTTATCCAGAGTTCTGGGAGAGTTTGTTCACCCGATGCAGTAATTCTGACTAAACCTGCAGGGAGCCCCAGCACTGTGGATCGGTAAGGGACCAGACACTCAGTGTTTGGTTAGAGCTAGGCAGTCTTTAGAAATGCAGTTTGTTGCTGAGTGGCTGACTCCTGAATTCTGCTCTGACTGATTGAAATTCTACTTGTATTATAAAAATTCTGGTTAAAAAAAAATCAGGTCAGTGTTTACTTCAATAATGTAAGGTAATTATGATGGGAAACAGCTGTTTAATGAGTACAGGGCTTCTTCGGGTGGTGAAAATGTCTTTAACTATAGAAGTGGTGGTTGCACATTACTATGAATGTGGTGAATGTCTCTGAATTGATTTTTCAGATGAGTTAATTTTATGTTACATGGTTTTTATTTTTAAGAAGTTACTTGTAGCTTATTAGTAGTGTCTTATCTATCAGCTTATTTAATAACTTATTTTGGGGCTGGGAGTGTTTAGTGGTAGAACACTTGCCTAACATGTGAGGACCTGAGTTTAAATCCTAACATCACAAAGACCCCCCCACCAAAAAAAATTTTTTTTTTTTTGTCTTTTTGAGACAGGGTCTCGCTCTGCAGTTCAGGCTGGCCTTGAACTCACTTTGTAGCCCAGACTGGCCTCGAACTAGCAGCAATCCTCCTGCCTCAGCCTCCCAAGGGCAGGGATTACAGGCATGTACTACCTCACCCAGCTCTGAAACCCTTATTTTTTGCAACTAGAGAAGATATATATATATATATATATATATTTCTTGCAGATGTTAAAAAAGATAAAAATATCAGTTATCCTGTCTCAGAAGTAACAACTCTTTTTAAATCATGTTTCAATTCTAAAATATATGCAAATTATATGAAAAAGACTATAATAAACTATATATTCACTTACTTTTTTTTTTTTTTACTAAAATGTAAACTATTCCTATTTAATGCATAGCCAGTTTTCTTTTTTTGAGACAGGGTTTCACTATGTAGTTCAGGCTGCCCTTGAACTCGCTATGTGTAGTCTAGGCTGGTCTTGAACTTGAGGTGATCATCCTACCTCAGCTTCCCGAGTGCTAAGATTATAGATGTGCACTGCCACTCTCGGCTTTTCTGTATTTAATATCCTTCTATCACATAGTTTTATGAAAGTAGTACAAAAAATTCTGTCATGTAGATGTATTATAATTTTTAAATGTATAGTAGGCATTTAAAATGTTTCATGTTTCCTATTCTAGCAATAAGGTAGCAGTGAATAGTCTTATAGCTAAGTCTCAATGTTCTTCCAATGATTAATTTTCCAGAAATGAAATTACTGGGTTAAAGGAGATACAGGATTTTAAAGCTGTTATACATTGCCAAATTGCTATTCAGAAATATTGAGCCAGTTTATATTGTCATGTCTGGTTGTTTATGAACAAGTTCAAATTTTTGATCATTCTTAGCTCTGATAGAATAAATAGTAATACCAAAGTTATGAAATATGCAGAATGTTTGGGTACCCATTTTGATTTCTCACTCCCATAACAATCATGGAATGAATGAATGCCTTAACAGCTATGCCTAGAGTTTTATAGCATTTATGTAAGGCAGACTAATATTCTTAACTGTAAATTCTTAAAAACATATCTAAACCTTGGATTATTTTCTCCCGTTTTAGAAATTAATGTATCATCTCCATAAAATGAAATTCCATTTTTTAAAAAAAAGGAGAAAAACGATACAGAATTTTAAAAAAATAGGAAATAACACTAGTTAATATATTGCATAGTGTTATCTTAAAAGTAGTTGTTCAGGTTAAAAGATTTAGCCATGAAAAAATGATCAATCAAATAATGAACACACAAACTGTTCTTTTTGATGAACTAACAGATTTGAAATGCCATTTTAAGTGTGTAAAATTTGATGAATTTTGGCAGTGTTTACAGATATATAGCAATCACCACCATCAATATATACAACAGGTTCCTAAAACTAAAAAGTTCCCTCATAATCCTGATCCTCTCTTGTTGATTTCCCTCCACTCCAGTTTTCCCCTCTCCTTGGCAAACATATCTTCTATCAGTATAGTTTTTTTTTTTTTCTTTAAGAATTGCATGTAAGCCATGCATGGTGTGCGCCTGTAATCCCAGCACTTGGGAGGCTGAGGCAGGCGGATCCTTGTGAGTTTGACCAGCCTGAGCTACAAAGTGAGCTCAAGGCCAGCCTGAACTACATAGCAAGACCCTGTCTCAAAAAGACAAAAAAATAAAAAGAATTGCATGTAATTGAAATCATGAAATAATGTCTTTTGTGTGTGGACTCTTTCACTTTGCATATTTTTAAAATTTGTTTAGATTTTTTGCAGGTGTTAATATTTAATTCCATTTTCATTGTTGAGTAGTATTCCATAATACAGATATTCCACAGTTTGCTTATCCATCCACCAGTTGACAGACACTTAAGTATCCTCCAGTTTTGGACTGTTAGAACTAATGCGGCTATGAACATTTGCATATATAACTTTGTGTGGACATATTTTTTATTGCTCTTAGGCAAATGCCTACTAATAGAATTTCTGAGTCATGGTAATTTAACTTTGTAAGATACTATCATACTGTTTTCTGAAGTGGTTCTACCTTTTCGCATCCTCATCAACGATGTGTGAGAGTTAGAGTTGTTGCAGAGTTCTTGGACTCTTGGGTTTTTCAAACTCATGTGGCATTTAAGTGTGATTTTAATTTGCATTTCTCTGCTGACTAATGCTATTATAATTTTGAATTCTGATACTTGCTTTATGAATGTCAGCGTATTGTGAAATAGTAGGAAGTAAAATGAGTACATATTCCCATGTGAGATCTAAATGGGTGCTGTAGGCATTATGTCCAAATGATTACTAAGTACTGTAATTGGGGTTCCATCATGACATGATTTTAGTAGCTTGATGACATACGATTAAATTTAAGTGTCTTCTTCACTTTTGAAAAGGGTAAGGTAGTCCCTTTAGGTTTTTGTTTGAATTATGCTTATTCCCATACCAGTGGGTGTATAGGAAAGGCGTGAGCCAGAGAGACTTCTGTAGATGAAAGATACGATTCCGAGCTTTGTATTTCTGGGGTTTTAGTTTTTAGAGTTCTTTAGTTCTTGGATAATTGATTTAAAAATTGTAGATGAATGTAAGGGTTAGATGGAAAAGAAACAAGATTATGAATAAATGCTGATTTGTCACTTTTTATTCTTTCTTAGGACATTTTCATCCCATCGCCAAGTTTGGAAGAACGATCAAATGATGGGAAGAAAGGTGGAGATTTGCATAATTCATCTTTGACTGTCGAGTGTTCTAAAACTTCGGAGATTGAACCAAAGAATTCAGCTGAGGATCTTGGGCTCTCTTTGACAGGGGATTCTTGCAAGTTGATGCTTTCTACAAGTGAGTACAGTCAGTCCCCAAAGATGGAGAGCTTGAGTTCTCAGAGGATTGATGAAGATGGAGAGAACTCACAAGTTGAGGATACTGAGCCCTTATCTCCAGTTCTCAGTTCTAAACTTGTTCCTGCTGAAAGTGGTAGTGTCCTGATGAATCCAGCATCAGATGACCAAGTAGAACTGAATCAGAATGATGACAAAACAAAAGGAGGTGACACAGAGAACAGGGATGACATCAGTATTTTAGCCACTGGTTTCAAAGGCAGAGAAGAAAATGTAACTGAAGATATTTGTATTGATCTCACTTGTGATTCAGGGAGTCAGGCAGTTCCTTCTCCGGCTACTCGGACTGAGACACTTTCTAGTGTTTTAGATCAGGAGGAAGCTATGGAAGTTACAGAACACCATCCAGAGGATGGGTCTTCGGGATCTGAGGTAGAAGAAATCCCTGAGACTCCTTGTGAAAGCCATGGAGAGGAGTCCAAAGACGAAAATACAGAGAGTGTTCCATTTCACCTTTCTCTGACTGAAACTCAGTCCCAAGGATTGTGTCTTCAAAAGGAAATCCCCAAACAAGAATGCCCAGAAGCTATGGAAGTTGAAAGCAGCATGATTAGTATTGATTCCCCCCAGAAACTGCCAGTACTTGACCAAGAATTAGAACAGAAGGATCAGGAAGCTTGGGAGGAAGCTACTTCCGAGGATTCAAGTGTTGTCATTGTAGACGTGAAGGAGCCATCTCCCCAAGTTGACGTTTCTTGTGAACCTTTGGAGGGAGTGGAGAAATGCTCAGATTCCCAGTCCTGGGAGGATGTTGCTCCAGAAATAGAACCGTGTGCTGAGAATAGATTAGATCTCCAGGAAGAGAAGAATGTAGACTATGATGGAGGTCTGAAATCAGTGACTACAGAAAAGGAACCTGTAGGGGAAGACTCAGCGCAGCCTCCTTTGCCTTTAGTGAGAGCAGACGAGGCTCCTGGACCTGACCGGGAAATGCAGCAGCCCCCTCTTCCAGAGAAAACAGGCAGTTCACTAGCAGAAGACTCCAAAACGGTGAATGCAAAGCAGCCAGGCCCAGGTGGAGACGCTGGGCAGCTCGAGAAGGCCTCTGCCCAGGCCTCACAGAGCTTCTGTGAAAGTTCTAGCGGTGAGTGTGATTCTCGATTGTTCTGAGCTCCAACCACATTCTCATTTGACATGGAAGGTAGGAGAGCGCCGCATGCTTGTGTCAGGGCTGACCTGCCTTAACTGGAGTTTATGCTTACGAATGATCAGTAGTATTTGGGACATCTAAGATTTGGGGTTGCATTTTTTAAAAATAATTATTTGTAGGATCAGAGGTCATTTGAGT
The DNA here is from genome assembly GCA_004365215.1 of Cuniculus paca. NCBI lineage: Eukaryota > Metazoa > Chordata > Mammalia > Rodentia > Cuniculidae > Cuniculus > Cuniculus paca. The sequence goes on along the minus strand of RJWT010046571.1, from coordinate 578 downwards.
TTTACCAGCTTTGTAATGACTCAGGAGTAGTCAGTATGTAGACCAATCTACTTTTTCTCTTTAGGTTGTGTCGTGTTTCCCCTCCCCACCAGGTAGGGCCTGGCACATGTCACTACCCTACACCCACAGCCCCAGTATATTTTTATATTTTGACTCTTGCTTTGAAGGACAAGGATCTGTTTCTGAGTATACAACAAAAAATCACTCTTATCAGTAATAGGCTGTTACTGTTTCCCCTTATAGGCATTAGGTAAAATTTCCAAATTATGTCTATATCTATCTATATATATATATATATATAACCTTAATCTTGAACTGGAGAAGATATTAGTTCTTCATGAAATTTAGTCTGAGGACATAGATTGCATCCTAAAATATTCATAGAGTATCATATGTGGCAAAGCTGAAAAGAATTCAAACTTTCTGAATCAATGTAAAACCAAAACAAAAAACCAACAAAATACAGACCTAAGAAAAACAAATTTCTGGGGATATAGAGTTACATGGGGGATATAAAGGCAACCATGCCTTTTGTTTTGCGTAGAACAGTCCTAGTTTATACTCATTGTCTAGGTGTG